>JAQFZW010000102.1:0-115509 GCA_034687055.1 Heteromurus nitidus | reverse complement strand
ATACGTTCCCCACAGAAGGTAGTTTCCACGTTCACGATATGTTAGTGAAATCATGTAACCTGGGGCCCGCCCTTTAGTCTTAGATCATATCTGCGCGATGAAAGATGATTTGTTATCGAATGTCATTGTTTTGATTTGGCAAGTCTTCAGCAATATAGATAATCCACTTATCTGACACGAACTGAGTTCGAAAGACTATAATTTAGCATATATTATACTCTCAAGTCTGGAGTGTGGCCCACATACGTTTACAGAAAAAGCACTATTTTATTTTAAGAACTTAAGATTGGTTCATTTTATAGCTCTTATGCTAAAATGTATATCATATGCAATATTACATCATCGGAAACCAATGCAGTCGATTTTTACACTGGTAAATTTACAGGTCACGGTCATCATAACATCTAAAACTATATTTGCTTTTACAAATATGTCTACCATGCATCTTCATGTTTTGAAAGGAGTGGCCATTTCATTGGGAAAACCAGTCCACATGCATGCAAAATATGTCTTTCATTTTAATTATGACATCTATTGCGAGTTCGCTCTAAGTGCATACACATGATCAGACAGAGAGGGCTTTTTGGCATGCTAATAAAGTTTTAAAATGATTTTTCAAACGGAATCGTAAAAGTGATTTCATATATTGAACACTGTTAACCGACTTTACGAAACAGAAGTTCGCGCAGCTGAAGCACTCGAGCAACACGGCTCTGCATATGTGCTCAACGTTATAATAACTTTTTTGCGGTAATATGTTTATGAGATTCCAAAAATAGACAGTGTACACAAGAAAGGAAGAGCTTTGTGTGTGCACGAGAAGATAGATGTTCTTCCAAACCGGAACCGAACATAACTCACAGATGAAGCGGTTGCGGGAACTTATGTAGGTTAAATGAATGTGACATATGGACATGGCGAAATGCTCAAAGTGTGATATTTGGCTTCTTCAGGGAGCCACTTCCATATCATGTTCGAAATGAAAATGAAGTTGCAGCCGATGGATATAGATTTGAAAATTTGAATATCAAAACGCATATACTCGCCTCATCCTTCTTTCTAGCGTCTAGTGTGGAGGAGTACTTACACCAAATTTTGCAGAACGTCAGAACGGTTTTCTGAATGTACTTGGATTTCATATAGTCTCGCAACAAGCATATTATAGTTCATATGTACAGAACTTCTTCAGATTCATACATGTATGAATGGACGTGTAAACTTGAAGTATGCTAAATATATAAATTCATGCGGATATACGTGGTCCAAGTTTTCTCTTTCACCCTTCGTAGATTAAACTTCAGTAGCGAATGCACTATATCGGTACTTAACGTTTGCTCTCTCTCAAGAGGAATTCGTTCTTGGCTTCAGTTACTCTTCTGCCATAGCCAAAGTTCGTCGTGAACTCCAACTCTTTTGCAATCCATTGTGAAAAGAAAGTTGGGTCCCATTGAAAGAAAGCATATAGCATCAAGGACATAATTAATACATCATCTTTTAATTTCTGAAGTGTGCTAATTAAAAGAAAGCAGAAAAATGCCGGTACGTAAAACTATTTTATGCGTTATGCATATTGTGGGAATTTATGTGTCGAAGAATTACATTGTTTGTTCTTGTCTAATTTCTTAGTGATGTTGACAGGTATTACTAAGATTTGTTGTACTTCTTTTCTTTTCCTAGGCCCGTAACAAGGAATTGGAAGAAGAGGTGATGGCCTGGGTTGCACAAGTTCTGGGTGAACCACTTCCACCTGGTGCATTTGAAGATGTGTTTAAAGATGGTGTGGTACTTTGTAATCTCATCAACAAACTTGCTCCCAACAGCGTGAAGAAGATCCAGGCCAAAGGAACTAACTTTCAACTCATGGAAAACATTCAAAGGTATGGCAATCGCAATTCATTAACGATTTGCGAATGTTTGCGAAGTGACGTGCGAGATTTGTGCCTGAATACCTTGAACCTTGGCTCTTGGTAATCAGGAATCTCAAAAATGTCAGTAATTAGAGCAAAATTTCAACAAGACAAAAAAATCGATAACTATTTTATACTCCAGCCGTTATAGTGAGATTTTTGAATGGATTAACTATTACATCTTATAAGTATCTGTCTGGAAGAGAGGCGTGAGGTTGCTCCTGAATCTTGGCGTTAGCATAGATAAATATATTTTTGGCAGCAGAAGACGAGCTGCAGCATAAAATGTTTTTACTTCCTGTTAAACTGCGCTTGACGACATTGTTCACGCTCCTCTTGGAATGACGTAGTGATGCTGTTTTTAAAATAATACACGGTTTACGATTTACACACATCGACACAAGTTTCCAATTTTTCTGCCTCCCACGCACACAAAACCTCATTCCCACAAAAGTTTCTATTCCTGCATTGATTTCCTAGAAGTTGGCATTTAGGAAGTGAAAGGGAAAACTTGGAAAAGCGAATTGAAATTTGGAGTGCATTTGGACATGTCACGTTCATATCATCTAACAGGTTTGATATGTCTTCGCCACAAAAACGACGTGCAATGTGCATCACGAATTCCAATCCGATAAAGCCATGCAATGTGTCTATCTATTGAAAATGTGTAAGCTGCGTACGTGCTTTGGTATTTTACATGCATAACGATAGGAATAGGAGTCGCAAGAGTATGGAACACGATATTTTTAAGAGAATCGTGAGGAGAAAAATTCATGTTACATCTCACATCACAAATTGTACCCTTACTTTTCACCATTCCAGATTTCAGGCAGCAATTAAGAAGTATGGCGTTCCACAAGAGGAAATCTTTCAAACAGCAGATCTCTTTGAGCGTAGAAACATTACCCAAGTCGTTCTCTGCATTTATTCTCTTGGCAGAATCGTAAGTTTCCAGTTTCACAAGGAAAGACACAGAATGTCTGTCTGAAACCTCGTTTTTAGGCAACATGATTACATGACATGATATGTGCATATAGACACAAAAGCACCCAGAATGGACTGGACCCACTCTCGGACCGAAGATGGCGGAAAAGAACGAAAGGGAGTTCACGGAGGAGCAGTTGAGGTCCTCGGAAGGTGTCTTGAATTTGCAAATGGGCTACAACAAAGGAGCGTCACAGGCCGGCCACGGAGGCATGGGCAATTCTCGTCACATGTAATTCCGGTGGTAACTCTTTCACGTTGTCCGATTGAGAGGAGCCGAGAACATCATTTAAAACTTCGGTATTCCTTCCAATTACAAATTTAACTGATCAAAGAAATGTGGATATGGATATAAGGAAATGTTTTTTGTTTCTTATGTTAACATAATAAGTATATATGGAATATGGAACTACTATCCTCAGAGATTTATGTACAGAATAATACTTTGTTAACATCTTCACTAGATAGAGACAGAGATACAACAGCACCCTTTTTTGTGGTATAAACACACATAACTCAGATGAAATAATACTACACAATTTGTCATTACCACACATCACATAAAAATGTAGAGCACATAATGTCACACACAACAGATTTATTTCAATATTTCATTAATTGCAAATGGCTTAAACATTACAAATTACATAATAAACAAACACATAAAGAACTCTATTAACCGCTACATTGCAAGTCATGATTTTACACGGAGCATCACAGTTACAAAAACCATCTAGCGCAACATAATATGGAATCGATGAATGTAAGGAGTTTATATCGACATTGTATTCATTAAAAATGATGTTATTTTTCATAAACATTTTCTAATCTAAATTCATGCCAATTTTTTGCATTCAGCTATGCACATAAATGCATAAAGAAAATTAAAGCGATAAAACATAATAAGGGTAACCTCGTTTGCCAACATGTTCATGTGAATGCCGAAGAACGACCGCGCGCTGTTGTGTGGTATTATGCTCGAACTCGAACTCAAGCGGATATATCTGATGATTATGATGAGATAGTAATGGATCAGTTTCTTTGGATTGCCTCATTACAACGGAATCCGAATTCCAAAATCAACATACAATATGCAGATCCTCCGTAGATCAGATCAGATAATTTTTGTAATTTTGCACATGGTCACCTATGTATATGAAATAAGACCATGACTTTCCAGTTCCAATAATCTCTATAAATCTCGGTTTTGGCATTTTGACACCATTTGCAGCTGCTCATGTCAGATTAATAATGTCGATTTCATCTAACGAGCCCATTTGCAGCAAACGCAAGCAAATACGCATATAAACGTAAAGAGGCATATGATATTATGGCCTTGTTATTTTGTTGTTCTTATGAAAAAAGACGTCGGCCATCTGGCAGGATGGCTTCCTTTGATGAATCCTCTTTCAGAATGCTTTTAATTTAAATGGGGGTATAGCGACGCCAGCAACGCATCACCAGTCAAGGTCACGCGACTTGCTTTCTCGCAATAACCGATGAGGTATTAAACCTTATATGATTCAGTGAAACAGCGATATATATCGTAAAGTAAATCTGGATTTTTATTGAATATTAGTACTAGTGAATAATGAAGATACAAAGTACATCAGTTGCACGGAAGTCATGGAACACATAAATACTTACGTCGTATTTTCAAAAAGTACTATACTGTTCATTATTGTAGTCTCGTCGAGAATTATTCCCGACTTATAGGAGGACGCTGGTACATATGCATAAGAAACTCCCACAAATTCCAATACAATCAATGTAGCTTTTTTTGTATACAGTCAACACTAATTGTAAAAACGTATAACAGTGTAACAATATGTCTTATAATATAAACATTAATTTAAGATAAATCACAATTCAACAAAAATGATATGGATTGTTTCACAAAATAAAAGTTGCAAGTTGTATGTAGGATTACATGTAGGTATCACAAAAAGAGAACAGTTTGGAAATCTGAAAGGAACATCATCTTCAAACCCTTGGCGAAGTTGCGTTCGTCACAGACTGTCTAGCTTTAACTATATCATCTACGGTAACACTTGTTAATTTACTATTACTATTTATGGTACTACTGACTAGATTATCTGTTGGCTCTTGCGTACTTTTGGAACTGAAAGCTGCGGCGCTCTCACTAGCTTCGTGTTTAGAATCAGTGGCGGAGGCAACCTCCTCCTGATTCGTAGCTTCTACGAATAAAGCTGACTGCGTTGCAGGACTAGACGGTTCTATGGAAGTTGCTTTATGAAGATTCGTAGCTATTCCATAAGGCCTCAAGTGGTAAAGTAAATATTCCAAGACGTACATTTGGCTTGGGGTGACGTAATGAAATGACACGGCTGTGTCAGAACAGCAGTCCATCCCCTGATAAAAAGGTTTAAACAAATTATGATGTCAACTTTATAATTGTCATGTCTTAAATCTCGTCCTTGAGCGATACATATATATGATCTCTTTCTGCATACCTGCTTTTGAGGGTAGTAGATGTACTGCCAATACCAAAAACTCTGATCTACATGTCCTGGAATTACATGATGTTCTGGAACGAAAGGCATAAATCTGTAGCGACCATAGGTATCACGTGAGTCACCGGCTTCAACGCCAACACTCTGCATACATTTTCCTGAAAAAATATATTAAACTTATGTTTCAGTAATTAGAAAATGGCAAAAAATGGAATATGTAATTTGTTTAACATTTATGCTTACCCATCTCCACATCTTCAGCACCACCGTGATCTGGCCTGCACTTTTTCTTATCTGGAATGGCTTCTTCTACAAACTTCTTCAGTGCCTCCTTGCTAAGTACATACCCTGTGAAGAAGTGCATGAACAGTAACAGTTAGTCATAATCAGGGTATTAATATACAAATGTCCAATTTCATCATCTTGAACAAAATTGTTACACAATAAACCTTGTGTCAAAAGTTATTAGTTGGTTAGAATACCTGCACCACCACTCATGTAGCCTTGGTCAACGTAAGGTTTGAACTTGCATCCGAAATAAATAGGATAGTTAGGGTCATATTCTTTTAGCATGAATCTCAAATTCTCAACCACTACGAAAGTGTCATCGTCGGCTACAACAACAACAAACGAAAACAATTTAGATTTAGAACTAAGAGTTTTGGTTTGGAGTAATATTCATTAGCTCATACTTGAACTTCAAGTACAGGTGCATACCTTTCATAAACCAATCAGCCTCGTCTAAATATTTTTCATATACGTATTTGAAGGCTTCTTTAGTCTTAGCCCAAAGGTAATTTCTGCCCTCTTTCACGTTTTTCAGACCAATACTGGGTAGCTCAGGATCTGTAATAAACAATTATAGATTATGAATGTAGAGATTTCTAAAAGACATCATGGCATTTATCATGTGTCGAAATCACGTGACTCAATAATTGAAAAAGGCGAATATGAATATGAAAAAATCAGGCACAATAAAGATATTAAAATGACTACAGTTATTCTTTTAAATGCCCTCTGGAATCTGTTCAGCTAATAAAATTAATGAAACACAGGGTTCAATAGATACTAATAGAAGTATAGAGTGTTTCAATTAAATTTCATTTTGCTCGTGTTTCCGAAGATGGTTTCTCTCCCCCTCTCCATTTGCTCATGCATTTACAATTAACATCCACGTGTAACAAGGCATGACTGATAAGTGACAACAAGTCTAGAGCACTCAAGGCTATGAAGTTCCATCGCAGGGTTAAACATGTCATATATGCACAAGTGTGTATCTAAGTATTTCGTATGGAATGGGAGAACTGAAAACAGAAGAGCTCTTAGGGCAAAGTCAAAGTAAGAATAGATAAGAGCCCTATTTTCATACTTACTCGGCCATATAAAAGCATAAGGATCGCAAATGAATGTACGATGTACCCATAAAACATACTGCATATTGTACTTCTCTTCATATCATCCTATCCTTCTCAATGAACCATGAAATTGTAAAAATTACTACATATTTTGATTGTAAACCATCATTCATACTAAAATATACTTACCATCTTCACTGCTCATGAACAACAGTTTGTTACATCTCTTTCCCCATGTCTTTTTCACATGAATAGCTTTTTTCTTGTGATTCACTGGAGTAGTCATGATCCAACACAGCACTCTCACTTCTTTCGCGAGCGATTGTGCCTCGATATCAGCTCCTTTGTGCATATCTTCATCCGGCTCATGCTCAGACACTTCCTTCGAAGGCCCAGCTTCATTCTCGACCGCTGCGTGAGAGTGAGGATCACGCTCATCTCCATGCTTATGGCCATGATCGTCTAAAGACTTTTGCTCTGCTTCCGATCCACGATCATCGGAAGGATCAGTCTGATACCTAGTACATCCGGAAATAGTAATTCGTACAATTAGTCATATATCTTTGTGCATGGGGGAATGCAAGATTACTTTTTTAAAATCAAATGACTGCGTGATAAACTGATCAATGCAAACAACATATAAATAGTATACAACGTGAATGAATACACAATTTAGTTGCGATTCACAAAATCGTGCTGTAAATAAATACAACGATAATTTCATTATTACTTTCAGAAAAATGGCAAACTAGATTAAACTAAGTTATGCATGTGAGGTGAGGATATAAAATAAACATGGTGGTTTATAACAAAATATAATGCATGCACTTTTGATATTTACTCATAAAACTATTTGTTGCAACTGTGTTAAACCATGCAATATTACTAAAAATCCTGAACAAAGATACTTTTGAATTGTTGGAATTATATGAGGAACCTTTGAGGTTGGAAGAAAGCCACAGAAGACTGTTGAATCGGTGTCGTATTAATATTGAGAAGAACGTATGCGAATCCAAATCCGAACAGAATTCCAACAGACAAAGTGGCGACGAAACTTCTTCCCAATCTTCCTGGAGAATGCATGTCTTATCGGTGTAATGCTTTGTGGAGATATATCACCAATGGCACGAGAAAGCACACAAATGCTGAGAAAAAATAGATGTGCACAGTTTTAAAGATTTTTCCGACGAGTGCAAGTTGGAGGATCAAGTTCTTCCTTGCCCGTGTTCATTCTGTATTCTGGAATGTTTCTATATTTCTAGGAAGTTTTCGGTCAAGTGTATTACTAAAAATTGTGCGTATCACGTCTTATCCAGGATGCATTATAAAATTACCGTAAAAACTGTCACTTTGCACTAACTGTAATAAAAAATGTAGATGAAAGTAGTGGACATGTTTTGCGCGTGTGACAAAAACAAATCTATTACTTCAATTCCATTATCCATAATTTTGGGCAACAAATCGCACATTCCTCATGGTTGCCGTTGACATTGGCAGTAGATTTTTACGAACTGAGAAATGCGCCGTTTTGCACTTTACACTCCAAAAAATGCATCGTCGTACACTGAAACGATACGGCGTGTATGTGTATTAGTTAGCATGCGCTCAGGAAAGCACCTTACACAACTTACAACCTTATGACATGACCTACCACTGCCAACCAAACCAGAGAAAGCTTCTAGTGTGCCACACAATCATGAAACATGTACTTGGAACAATTTCTGAATCATGACAGTTATAGCGTGGGCTAGCTGCTTCCTAGCTCTGGTCGTTGTGACGTTAGTATGCTTGCATGAAACATGAAACTACGTGAATGGGGCACATAACAGACTGTCATGCAGAGAGAAGAGCTCCGTGGAATAGAGGAAATGTGGTATAATGTTCTATATTCTCCTCTGGTGGAATCTAACGCAGGAGAATGTTAATTATATGGAGTGAAAAGGTAGGTGGATTGGATTCTATTCAGGAAACTCTCAGAGGATAAATAATTCACAGAAACACACTTGTAAATGTCGATGACGCTGCCTAATAGATGAGATGAGTGTGGAGGAGAGCCGGACAGACGGCAAAATCCTCATTTGGAAGAAGATCTCCACATTTAATAATCATGAATGCATATGTATTAAAAAATCCTCTGCCATTTGGTCTACAACAGACCATTAAACGCTCCTGAATACAAGATGAAGTTGGAAATGTCTGTTCTGTGGCAGTGTTGAACCTAATAAAACTCGTATCAGTGATGTGAGTGGAAAAAGGGGAAAACTGTGTGTGTGTGGATAGGGATGTTGGACACTCTTTTCTGAAGCATAAATTATGCACACGCCTGGTTGCATCAGTGTCACTATATCGTAGAGTACAGTTTGTTCGCTACCCTTTGTAAAACACAAAACAAAAATTTGTAATAGAGATTTTTCTCTGGAATGACTCAAAAGTTCTCTTGACACAACTCTGCTATGCGAAGCCTCAGCAGATACTACAATATCTATTCACGGATATTTTTAATCCGCTTAGATAGTTTAAAGTTGCCATAAAGTTGGTACAAACACAGAAACTCAAAAAATGAAAGCTTAAGAAAGTGTGATAACTCTTTTTGCAAATTTGATAGACATGTTGTCAAATTTAACTTTCAGGGGAAAATCAAATTTTTGGCATTTCTAAGATATATGTATAAGCAAATGTTATGAATAATACATTATATTGATTTTGACGCGTTACTAGAATTTAGGAAAGGTATGATACGAGATATGACATGAGCTCAATAATAAATATTTTTAATTTTATATGATCCTTATTGTCAGTCATCTGAATTCAAGCTGCGATTATTATAATACCTATTCCTCACGCATGCACGGGCTGACAGATTCGAACTTTTAACAAAAATCTATGAAAACCAATAAAGTTTTCGCAGTAGAAAAATTGAGCACAATCTATCCATTAAATATTGGCATAAAATGGTTTCATGAAACAATTCCAGTTGTCTACAGATCATTGTTCGAGCTAGATATTCATTTAGCTTCCAAACGGAACAATGAACTAAATTAAATCTTTAGGTGCTATATTTACTTGACACTTTTCATTTCAATATGTTATACTGCCACTTAATTCACAGAACATACCAGTGAATCTGCAAGTGTTTTATCATTTCGACAACAGACTGACGACTGAACAGACCATGATTTATGAACTTTTTACGAACGCAATACACCTGTCAGTATGTACTTCATCAATTTTTTGGAATTGAATTATTGAAACTCCATAATATATGTATACTTCATATTCTGATGGATAATACCCGAGGCGGAGTATAAAACAATTACATTTCTAGGATAAATATGGACCTGTCTTCATTTGCACACAATACTGCTCCCTCACAGATACGTCAGCGTAAACAATGAAACAATTTACGTACAAATCCAGGGCGCATGCATACGTAGCTTCGCTTCCTGAAATGTATCAAAATCTAGACATTTTTGACTAGCTGAATTTAATTGGAAAACTAGATGACAAGAGATGCTTTTTGCGAATGTGCGAATTTTTCTCGGTTTGGCCTAAGTGTTATATATGTACTCTAGTATTATGTAAGCCTCAATTCAACGGGTTGCACTTCCACTTTCCAGCAGCACACAACTAAATACACTACACGCGTTTACAGCTCAATTATATACCACACCCCATTTTGCAAGCCTTTGCAAGTTCACTTTCAAAACAATGAAATCCACTCGAAGGGTTTTATTTCAAAATAAATTTACTGTCAAAATGCCTACATTTGCTCCAGTTTATAGTAACTATAATCGGTGAATACTGCAAAAATACCGTGATGATATATTTTTAGAGCAAATTAGCAAAGTTCGTATGACGCTGCATGCAGTCACTCATCTGCACTGGGCGACCATGTCTTTCAATCTTCGAAATCAGCCAACGCTCATTCTCTTTTTGCACTGCATGCATTTAAGTTAGTGATTACTATGCGCGAGTTAGCTACTTGCTTTGAAGTGAAAATCAAATTTTATGCTCAATAACTCAATGCAGGTTAGACTTTTGAAGACAGTTTTGGGCAAATCCCAACCATACCATCATCTTCCCTTCAAAAAGTGGAGTAGGAAAATGATGTGTTATGTCACTTTGTAGATTAAAGCACAGGTAATGTACACGTCTAAGGACAAATATATCGCACAAATTTATTTATGACTTTCTGTTTAATAGTGCATTAAAAGAATATTTCGTTGAGCTCGTAAATAAAGCTGAAGCATATTTTATGGTTATTGTGGAGTGGATGGAGCAACGAAGCGCACAGGGCAGAGGGGGCTTGTGTGGTAGATTATGTCATTTACATATACATAAAGTAAGTTGGTTTCGCACTGGTAATTTCGATGTGTCAAATAATAGGTAATTGGACATAGTAATTCCACGAGGAGCTTACATGAATCAAATTTGTTCTTGATGTCGCTTTCTGTCTCATGTGCCTTTAATCTCTGAGTAAACATTAAACTGCTTGTTTCATAATCCATCCATTGCCTCTTAATACCATTTAATTGACAACCCGACGTATGTAAACCACTAAATTCGCCAGAATTCAAGTCGGAACCCTATCAATATGAAATGCCGATTGATAATGTACAAATCCGAAGTATAATAGGATTAGTATTTATCAGAGGTGACACACAACTCTATATTCAAGTTTGTTTGTATGCAATGCATCCTCATCACGATGTACGTACTTGATGTTCAAGAGAAGCACAGAAATGAGCGAAATGTTTGCTATCTCTTCCTCCAACGTGCGTTTAAATAATCGCATTTTTAGACAAAACGGGACTACCTTCCGAATCTGGTACATTGTTCAGCTTTTAGCATGAATGGAAACAGGAAATCGACATAACAGGACGAATATGTGATAGCATCATCAACAATAGGCAAGTCTGGCTGGACCGGATGAGCTAATGCATTTATACAGCACGACAGCGTCCATGGTCTCCCATCTTCGCATACTACATCTAGATAATTAATGAAAACCTCGCCATATGCCATTTCAAACTTTTTTTTTGTATGTACGGCAGTATGAATTTATAAAAACCAGTGTGACATTCATCGATATTGTTGCACAACAATAATTGTGGACAATGAGAGTTTATCCGAACAGGTACACATTTTCGCATAGGCTACGACAAAAACCAAGAGAGCTGTTGACACATGCGTCCTTAAATGTATATACCCACGCATATAGCCTGTATTCAACAGTAAATTACGGAAGCTAAAAATTGCGAATAATGAAGCGAACGAAGAGTTTAACTCCATTTTAATTTCAAAATAGGCTCAAACCTGCTCGTTTGAGGGTTTTATTAAATATTGTTAAAATATGTCGAATTTTGAATGTGTATATAAGGTGCAACCTTTCGCATGGTGTAGTAATAATCTGCATTGAGAAAACAGGAATTGAGAAGCATGCTTAATTGCTCAGACCTTACTCAATACACATTCTCTTTGTGTGTATAGGTACGAGTTGCATTAATAATAGAATGGTTTTTCATTTTTCACATTGTATCTGTAGCCAGGCTTGCATTTCACTAATATTCAAAACCAGACTCAAAGGGTGGAGCAGAAAATTAAAATTTTAGGGAACTATAATTCGAGACCTACATTTTCAACTCCAGTAGCTCTCATTTGCCGAGCCTCATCATCATCGAATGCTTAAAGGCTTCAGTAATTCTGTAATCTGCTTCAACTACGAACATGTGCCATAATAATTCCTGTGAATCAAGTTGTCAATGTAATGTAAGTACATCATGCATCGTCCTAAGGAGGGTCCAACTATACTCCTTTCTGTGGCAGAATCACGGTAGGGTTAAGGCAACATCGGCGTAGAGAATGCTAACAATACTAATTCTGAGACGAATAAAAGCAAAAGTCATCATGCCTGATATGTCATCCCAGCAAATCCACAACAAAGAGAATTGTGCACTTAAACGAACTTCGTTTCCAAACTCCATGTTTAATTGTAACTCATCGATTTTCTCCATGCCCCGTCATACTGCCTGTATCTCCTTTGCGTTGAGCATACAGATTTATTGCCTTATATATTGGTTTTCATTTATTAGTTAGTTGATTCATTTTGGTTGGTAATCTCAATATATTTTTCATATGCCATGTAGAAGAAACGCATAAATCAACCTCGCAATAATAGCAATTCTACGTTCGAATTTGTATCATTTCGTGCAATCACAATCAAAGATAAGTTGTAAGTGTATAATACAACTAGTCACATTTCCAATTTAACCGTGGATCTATAACGAACTAATGGGACTACTGGGAATTACGAACATTGCAAACGCAAAAGTCAGGTGGACAAATATTGAATTCACTTGTTCATTGATGATGTATGTTATGTTGTATTCTTCCAGCAATTAATAAGTGCATAAACTCATTTCAATTTCATTCCACTAGTTGCTGTCAGTTCATTTTTTGACTTGACTTCATATTTTCGTACGGCTCCCTAGTGTAAAAGCCAACTTCACAGATATCCCAATGCCATACACGCACAATCCTAATTTCTCTAGAAATTTTATAATTTGAGTTCCTGTACCTCACACTTGAATTCAAGTCATTCAAACTTAAGTTATTCGAAAGCTTGAAAAATGACAATTGGAATACTAATTGCAATCGATGTTCTTCAATAGCGCTGTAGAGTATCAACTCAATAATGGCTTCAAACTGAATGCTTCGTACAATTCACACTTGGTTTTTATATTCCATTCTAGTAAACGGAGATGTTTGAAATTATGGACTATTGATAAATACACAGTCATAAAATGTAAACTTAAACTTACGGGATGATGATGACATGTAGAACCCGTAAAAGTACAAGAATTCATTAATCAATGTTGTATGTCTGTCGATGTTTTATTTTGAAAATCGTTAGTATCTTTCTGTATCAAATCTCGTTGCGCTTTCACTTACTTTGAAATATATTATATATATGTATCGATAACTAGCACAGTGAGGCATATACGACTGATCGTGAACGCCCGTCTGAATAATTTGCTCTGGAGAAGTTTAAAAGTGTAATGGATAAATGGAAATTATGTGATTTACCTTGTCTTTTAAGTGGTCGAGTTTGATAGAAACTCCGAAGAAATCATTATTGCATCTCGTTTCAAACACAAGGTTGTCATTATAGTACACTTGTTGTGTTTAGGTGGGAGACGTCGTAAATGGAGGAACGCATCTTGTTTAATTGCATAAAAACACATTTGAAACGTACAGGCCTTCGTAGCCCTGAAAGAGCAATTTTTAAATCATTGTTAATCATATTGCCAACTCGAAGAATAATGAACTACAATTGCAAAATTCAAAATACACTTACGTGACAATAAATTTTTGTGGGTGAAGTTATTTCAAATTTAACTATAAAGACTTTAAGACAGTAAGAGGATTGGTTTGACGTGGTTGTGAAGTACCCATTCCAATTAATTATTTCTTCATCCAATGTGGCTTATCATGGAAGCCTGTGGAAACTGTGAAAACTGCGGAAAAGGTGTAGGAAGTGTCACATTTAATTCCTTGTTACAGAAATGGGAAGTTTTAGGAAGAAACTTGTGGATGGGCAAGACTCAATTCATCTGCAATTTAAGAATATGCATACATCATTAGTTTGTAACGTTTGAGATTGGCTATAATATTCTCAAAATCATAAGAAATTACAAGGTAAACTCACAACTGCATGTATAATGTGCGTTTACTCATTTTGCTCTTTTTGGTTTGGAATGATTTGTTGTGGAGTTACATGGAAGAAGAAACTTTAAGTATATTTTCTCCAGATATGCGTTCAAATCATCAGAACTTCTCCAATTTCAAGGGATATATGGATTGGAAAGCAGTATATATATACACATTCATACGCGTGGGTATAATCACCCGCTGAACCAGAAAGATCACCTAACACATGCTCATGGATCAAAGTAATATGACAAATTTGACAAACTGACAATGTTTTGTGGTGATGCTTTATATTTTTTAATCTACTTTGTGACAACGTCCAAAGGAAGGAACTCCCCAGCACAAGGATTCAGACGGTCTGGAAGAAGCAGCTCCCAATGTTTTCCAAGCATATGCGGTATATCAAATCAGCTGCATATAACACTTGATACTGATAGAATCATATAGCTACCTAAAAATAAGCATGGGGCTTAACCCTTCTTATTCCTTCATACAACTTCCAGTCTGTATGTCTTCAATCTTTCTATGCGCAATACATCACACATCAGCTCAGCATATACTCAAGCTTTGTGTTCAGCAGCAGAGAACTATGTTTTCTGAAGACAACACTCGGTTGATCTTAAATATTACCTACGTACATACATATATGCTTCTGTTACGCTGGCTGGACCCATGTAGTCCAGTTCCATGATGTACATGTGCACATAATATTATTCTTTAAAACGAGTTATGAGTTATGACATGAGCTGTTTTCTCGCGAGTTAAACCAACTGACCTATATGAAACTGAAATCAGTTCTTTGACTTCATCTTCAAGGAGCGGAACCGAAATGTCCAGAACGTCAGCGTAAGTAAGTAGCGACTCATGTTGTTTTGACGTGCTGGTTTGATTGTTTTAGTTCTCTGGTTTTATATTATTGGCTTGACAAGTTGGGTTTTATACGAACCTACAACATAATCGTACATACTTATATATCCGTGTGCGTGAGAGATTTTTTCATGAAAAATTGACAAAAGGGAACACTGCTTCTTATCGTTCCTAAATACTTGGTAAGTGCGCATGAGTACTTTGTTATTGATACAATACCTAACCATCTACCCAACGAAAGGCGATTAAGAAATCAACAAGTTGCCTGATTTCGTCATAGCTTTCTACTGCAGTGCATGTACATACAGTAACTCTAAAGCCTTTGTTTCCAGCATAATGTCATGAACCTTATCATAAGCAATGCTGGAAACATACGTAGTTTTACGTTGATCACAAGAAGACCGTGGATAATTTTTTTTGGCTCGTACCAACTTTTGTATTCACTTATAGCCTAAATACATATAACAAAAATTTGATTAATGTCATATTCGTATACATTTCATATATTAAATGCTGAATGACATCATCCATTCATACAAGTCCTATCCATTTCCATAACTGCTTTGAGTTATCAGAAGCAATTTCTTGAAGACAGACGCAAATTGACAAATTTAATTCATGGGCCCAATGACTCACACGAACTTCACTCGTACTGGTCACAACGAGATGACCCTTCCTTTAGCCACAATAAAAGTTATAGAATGAATGGAGCTGGACTTGTGTAAACATAATCATAAACACCGTGTTTATGAAAACGTATGTGGTGATAAGTAAATTACGCCATACAAAGTGTTAAAATTTTCCAAGTAGCATGTCAAATAATTGATGTGTATGCAAAGCATTTCACTTTTTGAACAACCACTGTGAGCATGCACATTTTAATGCTGGATATTGAACAAAATGGAATTGTATTTTTGCTGAATAAGTTTTGTCATTGTGAATGACAAGTTATTTATGCACATATAGCGGTTTTTATGTACATATATCTCATCCACATTGTGAGAGATCTCATTATTCATACGCGAAAACTTATCCTTGGACAACTTCTATATCTTCAGGCGAAGTATAAGAATCTACGAAAACTATCTTGCGTAACGAAAGGTGGATCTGGAGATGACTCGGTATATATAGTTCGGCACTTGTTTGGTTTTTTCCTTTAAAAATGCGTAAACTTGCTAATTCCACTTGTAACTGGTTTATATCGTAGAGATCAGCAGAAGTGATCGTGTATCATTTTTATCGAAGCAAGAAGAAGGATGTATACAAATCTTAGATAATAATGTCATAAATTTGTGTCTTAAACAAGGATCAGTCTCATCTTGTACACGCCTCTCGGAGCAACCTCGAGGGGGCCAATTCATTAGAATTTAGAATGCGTGAACGCGAGCATTATGGAAAACATTTATTTTATGCAAAAAATTGCAGAGTTTTGCTTTAGCACACACAATTTACAAATGCTTTTACATTCCCGTCCTCTCTAACTTCTATTTTCAGCTCTTACAATTAGATATTTTGACTTGCAAAAGCTTAATTAAGTCAGTTTGCTCATCATCTAACGTGGGATAAAGGATCTCTCCAATATACTTATGTATTTTTATAATGAAGTGTGATTACCGTAAGCAAGCAATCGCGCCATGCATTTATGTATGATGCTGTGGTCAACTAGCTCAAAAGAGTTAATGACGATTTTCTCTTATGTGGTCTAGTGTTAATCACAGCAAAAACTCATTTTGCCGCATCATTTCACTCTATCTCGCTTGTAAAACTTGTGTAAATCGTTCATAATCGGGTCCACATAGCTTATTTGCTGGTACACGCACCCGAGGCACAAACACTTTCTTCTAGACTTCTTTATATCTCGAGTCTCAAACTCTCAACCCATGAAATGCTGTTGTATGCCTGTGGCATGGCGTGGCATGGTAAAGTAAAGTGCAAAAGGCACTAGCTTTATTTAATAAAACTTCATGAAAATTTCATGACAGAGCACAAATTATTATTTTTTCCATAGCTCTCCTGGCTGTTGTCTCCTCGACTTTGCTCAAAAATTTTACTGTCTGTATTCATGTGCATCACTGTTGACTCGAAGAGCAAGAATCGTATGCAATAAACAACTCGTTGACTGGCGCATGCCAACGGCTCCGTATGTGATCATGAGTAATTATATTTTCCTTCACTTGCATTTTGAGTGCTATTATAGCACTAACACTTCGACTTGGAGGAGCGTCGAACGACGACTCATTAAAATAGTTTTGTTACAACTTTTCTAGCTCGGGTCTCGGGTGTGAGCATCATATCATCAGTCATGGTAAAATTATCGCAGAAGTTCATGAGACTAACTTGGAAGGGAACGGAGTTAAGAATTCTTAGTTTTTACTCTATAAAAGGAGAAAATGGCATATTTGCTTGAACGTGTTAAGTGTAATCTGCAACCCTTTGACACTTACACCCCAACATGACGTATTTCTCCTAGAAAGTGTTACATTGTGATACAATATTATAGTTTTGGATTTGATGTGATTTTCTAATTTTAATGAACATACTTTATCATCGCCTTTGTCAAGATTCTGCTGGACTCGGACAATTCTAAAATAATATGTGAGTAATACTTACAGCCGATTTTGCATACCCAATTTCTTCCAAAACTGCTGAATATTATTCCTTCTCCGAAACCGCTAATCCTTTTGGTTTTGGTATTCAGATTTTGTTGGTTCTCAATTCAATCGTCAAATAGCTTAAGACATGCAAGAACGAATTTAAAAAACTATGGAATGAAACACCATCATCGACGACAGGGACCTAGATTAGGAACGTGTTGACTAAGGAATCAAGTCAAATAAAAAATAATTGAGTGTTTTTATCAGGCATTCTTCTTTCACATGTCAAATTTACTCGATAGAAAATTAAGTACATGTGGAGTTAACACCTTAACACATAAACCGCAATATATTTTATTTATCCATTTTATGAAAGAGCATATAAAAATTGGCTGCGGAACATACATACGCAATTAAGAAAAGCAATATGACAGTCCTATTGTACTTTTCGTTCCTAATTGTCTGCTATTATCGCGTTGCACTCTCTAAAGCTGTCCACAAGACGGCCCTGAGATGAATGAGGAAAACAACCAAGAACTTGATGGAATTTTATGAGCAACTTCACGATGATTGGATTTATTCAGTCGCAGTCAGTCGTATCGCATATCGCAATGCAACCGCTCTCCTTCGATCATTCCCTCGTTGTTTCCCTTTTTATCATTCAGCGCACCAGAAAATGACATGATAAGAAGTATCAAACCTGTAGCAGAACTATCTGCGACAGAGAGAGAGAGAGAGAGTTACGTTATATACATTACAATTCACCATTATTACGTGAGTTGTGAGTATATCGCAACTCACAATACGTCACAATTTTGGTGTTTAATTGGGACATTATATATGACATGCTTCTTCTCGGTTCAGCAAAAAAACAATCCTTGAGCTGGGATGAGAGTAATTACTTATAACTTGATCTTATTCATGCATCATCATGTGGAGTGGAGAGTGTGTTAGTGATTTCAGCACGAATGTGTGTTCAGCGGATTATTTATTGTAATTTTAGGGTAATACTTGGTTTTCAGGTGTGTGCCTATACTATGCAGACTCCTCCAGAGTAAACGAGCGTCGCTATCACAAGAGTTGGGTTAGGTTTACAAAGATCATTTATTACTTGTTTCTCGTCGCATGATAAATCTGTATGTAATACGAGTTGTGAACACTACACGAGTACAAAGGTACTCATCACTCATCATCAGCATTCATATACAAACAGGTAATCAATACCATTTGTTTTTTCGTATTGAACTGCAGATGTCGAAAATGAAGAGTGATAAAAAGGAGCTAAATAACTGGAGAGAAGCAGATTACTATTCGCAGTGTACATGCCTACATGGCAAGCAGAATTCCTCTGTGGTGGAAGTTATTTTGCTTTCCAGTCTTCCAGCTTCGCCTTTAACAAGAGTCACTAATCTCTTACTTTGCCACATTTGCATGAATTGGCACTAGAGTGGTAAGTGTTGGGATTCTGACCCTCACTCGATTCCTTTAGTTCATATTCGGAAAATTCCACAAGTTTCGAAAGAAGTAAAAGCAGCCAGTTAGCCATGCTGTAAAATACCAACTTACATGTGCATAATTTAAACGATTCGAATGGGAGAAACAAACAACTACTGGCCGAAAACTTGCATCGTACGTAAATAGCAGCTCAGTTCGGCGTTCGGCTAAGCATAAGAAAATAATATTCTAATGTAACTGTTAACATCTCTAAAAGGCCTTGCATTATAAAGTGTTTTTATCCAGACATGTGCTCGTTTAGTACAGAGAAAAGCACTAAAGCACATACACATACATGTGTGGTAGATCAACAAGTTGTGTTAAAAAGTGTTGATTTTGATGCTTACGTCAGCAACTAAGGGGAAAATCGGTACACATTGTAATCTTGAACGAACTACCAACGTCTTGAAATATTGATGGAGAATTAGAATGTTGCCTTACGATGAGCTGGGGATGACTAGTAAGTAGTACACACAATTCATCAGTCAATGCTGAGAAAAGTACTACGTACGTACTGTTTCTGATTATATCTCGTGTGTATCGTTGAAAAACTCAAGAAACGCAATCAATGCACGATTGCATGATATGATGAAAAGATCGAATCCCAAAAAGCTTATTGTGCTCCAGCCAGATACAGGAGGAGTGTTAGGTAGGCTCATATCAGTGGAGTGGCGAGACAAGGTGATTATGGATAATTGAAGAGTGCAACACATTTTGGAGCCCAATTTTTGCGATCACAAGATACTTGAGATCTTTTGGGAGCATTTTTACACTCGTTTATGATGTTTTGCGTTTTCTGCATACTGCATATTGCCTGTGATCTGTCTTTTTACGATCTCTTTTATCGTCTGAAGCTTCAATGAATCATTATGACACAAAATGTGCATACAGTGAGAGTAGCTAGCTGGGGTTTGGGATAGTCTTTTCTCATACTCTGGAATCTGCGTGTGCTTCGCCATGACCTGTCAAATACTCTTCGCGACGATATGAAAATCTGTGTAGGTACTCTTTACCTGATTACGTAATTTAAAGGATTGTGTTGTGAGCCCAATTTAGCAAAACGTGTGCAATAAAAGCACATTTCAGTTTATCTGTGTGGAACATACATCGTGAATATTCATAATGTTTCATCTTCTGAGTGAAATACTAAAAGTTTATTGCTACATATAATAATAATAATAATCATATATGTATGACGCAAAAGGGTCCCTTATTGAACTCGAGAAGTGAAGACGAAATGTATATGAATCCAAGAAAGACTGGAGAAGTTTGTGACGTGTTTCTAATCTTAATACGCATGGATAGCTAAGGCCTACATGACAATGTTATTACAATTTTAAAATCTTGAGAAATGAAGAATTTGCACTAGCTGCTTCTTTAAAATGTTTAAAGTGTCAACGGAAACTTTTGATTAAGGGTAAACTTACTACTAACATTGGAGTGGGTGTCTTCATTATCCATATAGCCAAGCTTAAGACTTTTCAGGGTGGTGTCAGGTAGCATTCACATTTACATTTTGCGCATTCCACGCCTAAAAGTTAATGGAATGATGCATAACTTGAATATATAAAAATAGATCAAGTGATTTTATAAGAATACGCACTATGTGCTATTTGTAGACATAATATATGGTAGATACTATCATAGTTTTTCACAAACTCACTTATGCTATATTGCGTGTTACGTTGCTTGTACCCGCATTTACCGTGGATAACCTTCACCCTTTACTTCGGTATACATAAAACCAAACTTATCCATGGTGCGCAATTGATTAGAGATATTCATATATACTATAGCGTGACATAAACTCATAAAATAAATTTCAACCTGTTTAAGTTAGTTTCTCGATAGCTTTGTTTACTTTCGGCTAATCTTTTGTTTCATCAGAACTCACCATATTGACACAAACTATTTTAATCACTTCCTTCCGATGTTTTTACAGAAAAAGGAGACAAACTCAGCTTATACACTTTACACGTGAACTCTCATCTCAACTTCTCAACCCAACACACCACCTATATCCTCGTGCCTCGTGTTCTTGACATTGAGCCGGAACAGAAAACTACTTATCGTTATAGACATTAAGGATATGGTTATGACGGACATATGAGCAAGCAGCAGACCTTTAAGAAACCTTCACAAATGTGCTACACTCAGTTCATTAAAGATCTCGGAAGAGTCCGCACAAAAATGCGCATTTATCCTTATACGCATTAAATTAAAGGACAGTTTTAATGTAAACTGTCCGGTTTTTACAATTCTGTATCGTTATGAATTGTGCTCTGGTCAACAATGGAATGAGAGAATTTTTCAGTTTCATCTTTGGAAACTGTGGATAGACAAGTTCACGGTTTGCACTCAATTCACATAATATTGATACTACGCAAGGAATGTAGTTCTAGTGTGTGAAGTGTAGTGAAGAAACTGGAGAACACATTTTTCTTCTCGTAAACAGAAAGTGCAATTAAAAAAGCACAAATTACCTTTCAAAATGAGCTCCCAACATCAAAATGGGAGATCAGGGAGTAAATCTCGCGTCAACAAGGGCAAGGGGACGAACAAGCCGGAGGAACCGTCGGAACTTGGATATCAGCACACTTTGGTAAGCACGTCATTTTCAATTCTTCAAGTTTGCTTCTTCTTATGTCAACTGATTTCACACGAAATGCCACCTGTATTGAAAGATTGAAACGTGCAAGCTCCACTCTAACATAAAATCTGAAATCTGAAAACGGAATCTGTGGACTTGTAATAAATGAAGAAGAGTATATCCCGTTTGGTTTCCATATACTTCGTCGCACCTTCAATTCGGCTCGGTTTGTACTAAAAACATGAGATGATTCCATTTTGCACTTGCACAATAGAAATGAAAGACAATTTTGGAGTAGATTTGCATGCGCTGAACTCTTGTTTTATTAGGAGAGTTTTATGTGTTTTTCGATATGTCTGCCACGATGATTTCACCAGACCACAATACTAAATGATCGGTTCCAAATGCAAACTGAAATTTACCAGAATTAAATGTAGGACAAAAATCCTGTCTCATGTCGTATAGTCGTGTTCACACAACCCACCGAGTTTTATGCACCCGACATGGAGGACATCAAACCATGATGATGTTCTCACATAATAGATTAAAATGTGAATATCAAAGACGCGAAGTCAGGAAAGCATGAAAAAATCTCAAAAAATGTTATGTGATTCACACAAAGATGTTCCAAATGGCCTACTGCCAAACTAGTACTTGTTGTCTCCAATGTCTCCTCCTGTCGGTGTTTTTTTGCATGCACGAAAAAAGCACCATTGACTATTGTATTAAACTGAAAATAGCAAATGAGTAAAGAAATATTTTATCCTGATAGCACCTTATTGTTATTGTACCGTTTTTATTCGTTTTAGAAACACTGACATAAAGAGAAAAAATCATGTTCTCATTTTTATCGAATCAACAAACTTACGACGTACCTTGAACAATTGTTTTCATTAAGTGTCATTCGAAGTCTTTGTTTGTTCAAATATAGTAGTCACTGTTTTGCAAGCTTTAAGGTTAAAGCTTATAGACAAAGTGGTCCCAAGTTTGGTGATATCTCAAAAGTTTGAATATAGCATTTATTATCATTATTCATTAATAATCCACCATGAATCTTGTTCCAGAAACAATGGAGTATGTGCTTACTCCAATGGTAAGAATTCTTTCATAATCGTTTCAACCATTTTTGTGGAATCTGCATATCACATTACAGTGCAGAAGAAGCACATGCATTTCAACTTTACTTTTGCAAGCATTTTAAACAGTGAAATCAGTAAACTAACATACTTTTGGAGCAAACTGCTCGATACTCACAATATATATACCTACTCTAGTGCAGTGTGTTATTTTTATGTCTCGAGATAAACCAAAGTAAAATGTCTTGGTTTATGAGATTAAGATAATATGATACTCATGAAAATATTTTGTTTTTGCAACGTGATCTCAGATGTATGGTCGCTACACCAGCGATCTAGCACAATACGCGAAAGAAGAAGCTCGTCGCATAAAGATTTTAGAGAAGAAGCGGAGGAGAGACGACAAGCTTCGGAAGAAGGAGCTACGTGACAGATACAGACATCCATGTGTAAAAGCCTTCTTCAAAGGCTGCTCATTCGTATGGCAGAAAACTTTCGCTCGTCTCGGAGAAGATTGGGTCTTTTTAGCCATTCTCGGCGTCTTAATGGCAGTTTTAAGTTTTATTATGGACTGGGGAATTAGTATGTGTAACAAAGGTATGCCAAAATGGAGGAGAGATGAGATATGGATGTTGTTTTGATAAAAAAAATATCGAAGCTCAAGAAAAACATTTTATCACACTTCATAACTGATTTAAATTATGTTTTCAGCTAGGATATGGTTATATATGGACTTAAACTACCACATTTCCATTCAGTATTTCGCGTGGATAATTCTTCCAGTTTGTCTAGTCTTATTCTCGGCGGGGCTCGTACATATTATTGCTCCGCAAGCCATTGGTGAGTCTTCAAAAATTCATGGGATGATAAACTAATGAGCAAACATATATGACTAAACGTGCTCTTGGCAAAATATTTGCATTCTAGTAGAAAATTTATTAAATACATGTTGAACAACGCTTGTATAAATTTTTTAAATTACTAATACAAACTTTAATTTTAGGTTCCGGTATTCCTGAAATGAAGACGATTTTGAGGGGAGTTACACTAAAAGAGTATCTAACGTTTCGAACTTTATGCGCCAAAGTTATTGGTTTAACGGCTTCGCTTGGAAGTGGAATGCCACTTGGCAAAGAGGTATAACAACTGTAACTTAACTCGAGTCTGTATAACTTAAATATGATTGTGAATTATGTCCAGTTTATCCTGAATGTTTTCTAATTCATGTATTGCTTCATTTTAACCGTTAAAATCCAAACTGTCAAAACTCTAAACATGGGCAAAGCAAGAGTACGACCATTTGTCGAAGACTATTTTAAAATATGGGATTCTCTCGTTTAGGGTCCTTTTGTACACATAGCGTCAATGGTGGCCACGTGCATGACAAAGCTACAGTCTTTCCAAGGCATCTATGAAAACGAGTCGAGAAGTACTGAAATGCTGGCCGCGGCATGCGCCGTAGGCGTTGCTTGCTGTTTTGCTGCTCCAGTTGGAGGAGTACTATTTAGCATAGAGGTCACAGCCGTTTACTTCGCTGTACGGGATTACTGGAGGGGATTCTTTGCGGCAGGGATTGGTGCCATGTTCTTTAGGTTGCTGGCAGTATGGTTCCAAGGACATGGTAAGATGAGTTTCTTGGAATATGTATACATAAATTATGGATGTGTTTACTGCTAGTGTGCGTACATTTTATGCTGCTTTCACATTTTCCAGATACCATAAAGCCAGTATTTAAGACATTTTTTGGAAGCGAGTTCCCGTACGATCCACAAGAGCTTATTGTTTTTGCACTGATTGGGTACTGGTCTAAAATAGAAGTGATTACTGTTCAAAATCATGAGATGAAAGTATGCTAAAGAATTTCATAATTTACAGTGCAATTTGTGGATTGTTTGGAGCCCTCTTCGTGTGGATGCATCGGAAGTATGTACTGTGGATGAGGGGGAACAAACGGCTCAACGCGTTCTTACAGAAAAAGTAAGTCCTGCCAGCTTTTCTCATACTTTCTCCCGTAAACTTTCTCCGATACAAGGGTTGCCATTTAAATAACCATTATGTACTTGTAGTCGTTTTATTTATCCGTGCGTGGTTTCTTGGTTTATTGCTTCCGCTAATTTCCCACTGGGATTTGGACAGTTTATTGCTGGCGATCTTACTACACATGACCAGGTATGTGAATCTATTATTTTGTAAGTATTGCAGATAGTATTTCTATTCCAATAATCTTATTTTTTCAAGCCCACTTCCTTTTCATATATCTTGGATTTTCATAAGGATCTTACCAATCAAGTGCATTTTTCCTTTCAGGTATTAACTCTCTTCTCCAACTTTTCATGGACAAAGAGCAATTTTACAGTGGAGGAAGTATCCATTATGAAACATTGGACGAATCCATATACAGGAATATTCGTTAATCTCACATTGTACTTTGTAGTTACGGTTAGTGGTGCTAAGATATCCGCTAAAGCATTGCACTTACATCGTTACTGACTTGTGCAATTTGTCCGTAATTCTATGATACCTTTTCATACCCCCTCAGTTTCATCTTTTTATTGTGGCTTCGACGTTGCCCGTACCTTCAGGCGCATTCGTCCCTGTCTTCAAATTAGGAGCGGCTTTTGGCCGAATAGTTGGAGAAGGCATGCATCTTTGGTTTCCGTTCGGCATAAGCTTCTCTGGAGACCGTTGGCCTGTGGTGCCAGGTACATATTTCGTGTCACTGTCACTGATTCCTAAAATCTTGTCCTGTAAACGCGATCATTCATAAAGGATTCTTCACTTTAAATTTCAGGGGGTTATGCTGTCGTCGGTGCAGCTGCGCTTTCAGGTGCTGTAACGCGAACCATATCGATCGTGGTTATTGTTTCTGAAATGACGGGTCAGATTACCCACATTATCCCTATTATGCTTGCTGTGCTGATTTCAAACGCAGTCGCAGGCGTTCTGCAGCCATCTATTTTTGATTCAATCTCAATGATCAAGAAGTTGCCCTATCTGCCGGACTTTATTCCGTCCAGCTCTGGTAAATTATGCTTGATTAAATTTTGCTAACATAACAAGTCTGTGGGAATGCACAATGCAAACAATATTGGTAAGATTGGAAATGTTTGAAATTATGATTAAGTTATTTTTGTGCGTAGCTGGTGCATACAATATCACTGTTCGCGACTTTATGGTTCGAGATGTCAAATTCATTTGGTATAGCATGACATACCAAGAGCTAAAGGAAATTCTGAAGGAGAATCGTACGATCACATCCTTCCCAATCATTGACAGTCCGGATGGCATGATTTTAGTAGGGTCCATTCCAAGACAGCATTTAATTAAGGTAATAAAACAAATGCTTCACCGATGCGCTATCATTTACTAAATGCAATTAGCACAACGTTGAGCCACTTGATAACAATGATATTCTCAATATAAAACAGGCAATTGAAAAACACATTGGACGTGAACGGAGAATAAATGCGGCAGGGCAGTGGAGAAGAGACGTCGCAGAGAAAGTTAGACTCGAAGAAGAGCGACGACGGCTTATTGAACTACAACAACGAAGACCTTCACGCTTCGAAGTTATCCCTGTGCCTACTATTGTGACAACGAAGCCTGACTCCACGTCCACAGAATCAGTACCTGTTGAGCAGCAAACCATTGGGGCATTCGACGACATGGTAAAGAAAGCATACTTTCACCCTGAATTCGTTTAACTCTTATTATGTTTAAAAAGAAAGTTGTTCACAACTGTGCATTTTCTGCAACAGCGTGGTTCTGGGTCACTTCTAAGTCCGACCGATGGACGACCAAAATCCATCCTGAAAAAGACAAATTCATTTTCTCTCTACAATTTCGGACAATTTCCCAGTCGTTTTCACCCGTACATGACAGTAACTGGAGCAGAGGACAGGCTGCGTTCTGCCTTCCATACAATATTCCAAAAATCTTCTATGCTCCCAGATGCAAATCCAGAAACGGCTGGCTCTCCTGATGACAGCAGAAGAACTCCTAGTCCTGCACCCATGTTATCCCCACCAGCTATGACTCCCAAGAAGACAGTTCAATTGGTACAGCAATCCAACCTTGAAATTTTATATATGTAATATACATTTGGCAACAATGAACAATTTGTTTTTGCTGCAATTATCAGCCCAGCGAGCGTGTGATTGACATGTCACCTGAAGAACAAAAAGCATGGGAAGAAGAAGAAATGGCGAGAAAAGTGGACTTCCAAAAGTGTCCAATCGATGCAGCTCCATTTCAACTTGTGTCTGGAACGACACTACTCAAAGTTCATTCCATTTTCTCCCTGTTGGGAATAAATCATGCATACGTAACTGCTACTGGAAAGCTGATTGGTGTTGTAGCTATGAAAGAGGTAATAGAAAGTTATGCTCTTCTTATACTTAAAATACATCCGATCGTCATTCGTATGTTTTAAACACAATATTTATAGCTCCGAGTCGCCATCGAGCAATGCAATTCTGGTACCTTCAGGCGACCATCGATGGCTGTTCCAATTGATGAAATGTCAACTGATGGTGCAGACGACATAGAAGGTCTTAGGGGAAGTAAAGATGAGCTCAATTCCTTAGATTCAGCTTTAGATACAGAAGCTGAAACAACAGACGATGAAGGACAACGACTGAGCTGACCTCACTGTATATCTGCTTACTCGAATAATTTGTTATTGAATTGTAGTCATCTTTACTTCATATTCGTGACTAACAATATGCAACCGCATTTACACCTTTTTTATCAGAGAAATATATATGTATATATTGTTGACGTTACCATATTCATACTCTAACGTTTACCTGTGTACCAAGTCGTGAAAATAAAGTTTACGTTTTACAAAGCAAGCACATATGGTTTGATACATTCAGACAATTACATGCAATCTTTTCTGTATGAGCTTAGTTTTCGCGAAAGTGCGCAGATGGACTTAAACTTCGTTGCATTTAATTGGTAACAAAGCACTTTACTAATTTGACTATTTGATTGACTCTCAATGTAACAATGTTCAATGCAATGTTCGGTCAGTTTCATTTACAGTTTTCAAATATATATCATCGCAATATTTCAGAATTGACAGAGGAAACACACTATCAAACCCCGCTAGAATGCTGATATATCGTTACTACGATTTTAAAAACTACATCATTATGTATTTCCCTGATTATTGTTAAATAATGGAATAGATTTGAAATACTAGAAACGATTTAGTCTTTATCAAACGGCGAAGACTTTTGCTCTTTCGGAATCCGCTAACCATTCAGTCTTCTGAACATGTTGTTTGGCCGCATCCCGTGCTCGATCTATCATCATATCCCTAGTGAGAAGTCCATCCTCGGATGCAAAACCAGATGCCTGAAGAATAGGTAAATTGGTCATGTCAAAAGCAGCAGTACCCAACAGTAGTTACAGATATTGTATATGACTTTAATGACTTATTGTTTTTACCTGCCACGATGAAGCTAATTTTGCTATTTCACGACCGCTCATTCCTTCACAAACATTTGCTATTTCGGTACACGTTTGGGAATAGTCAAACTCCGCGAGTTTCAGTCGAGAAGAGCGTTTGTCAACAAGCTGAAGAATGAATTCATCAAAATAAAGTCGCACTAAACGTTCCCTTTCATCCTTTCCAGGAACGGTGAAATGGACCATTTCGTCCACTCTGTCATTCACAGCGAAGTCTAGTTGCTCGGGCGTATTAGAAGCTAATACAATCATAACTTTTCTAGACTGTATTCAACATAAGAGCATAAATTAGATACAGATGGTTAAGGTGATTTAGCTTAGAAAATTCTGAAAAGCAGTTTGTACCTGTTCACCAGTGCGATACAGAAACGCGTTTAAAGCTGTTCGCATTTCTTCGCTCATCTTTTCTGCACTTCGCTTTCTTAAAAATGCATCTGCTTCATCCAAGAATAAAACAAGCCCTTTGCGAGAGGCACCGGCCCAATCGAACACTTTATGGATTGCTGTAACACCATCTTTTCCCAAAGGTGCTACATCACCTCCGCTGAGCAACGCGTAGTCCATACCAGAATGGGCTGCTAATCGCTAATGAATAAAAACAATACAAATGTTATGCGTATATTCCTGATTTCGAGTTTTTGCCTTATTCTAATTCAAGCAACAGTGAGCAAATTCGGTTAATAAAATCGTTTACCCAACCTTTGCAAAGAGAGTCTTCCCCGTTCCTGTTATTAACAAATCAAAACGGTTATTGGTTATGATTATTATATATATCAAACGTGTCCATTCACTTCAAATAATATATAATACATTAAAATTGAAACAATTTAATGGAATGATTAAATTACCTGGAGGACCGTAAAACATAACATTACGGTAGCAGCCCTTATTATTTCTTGTATTTTTCGTTGCAATTGCAACGTCTCTGAGTCTCTCTTCTAGCTTGGGGTGCAGAACTACTCCCTTTAAAGGTTCTTCCGTTTTCCTAAACAACTTTTTAAATGTTTGAATTGGATGTTGTACTAATTCCAAAGGTGATACTCTTGACGTTTCTCTAACTAGTGACGGTCGACCTAGGACCGCTTCCAAACGTCGAGCAGCTACCCCTGTAGTATTTTTAGCGGTATATACTCCCAAAGCTAGTAAGGTCATGGCACCGGCAGCTTGAACCATTTTGTCCCAGTCGGAAACGAATGCTGATAGACCGGTACCAACAACAGTACCTATCGTTCTAATAAATTAACCGTTCGTTTATTAAGATATATCTCACGAACATCTAATTTGCAGATATGGAAATCAGGGATTACTTTATAGACTCCAAGGTTGTAACTCGAGATTCTTGGGCTTTGACACGAAGCTGTTCCAAATATATGTCACGGTTTTCTCTTTCAACCTATAAATTACAGTAAATATTTTTTTTACCTGCAACCAAAAATGTGCCGAAGTGATTCACTTAATCTAGGCAAAATCGAACAGACACACGTACCTTAGCTTTAACCTCAGCTTCTTCTTTTATCCTATTTTTTCTTTCTTGATCTCTCATTTGTATCTCTTTTAGGATTGTTTGCTGTCTAATTTGTTCTTGTTTCTGAACAGACTCTTCCTGCCTTCGAAGTGTTTCCTCTTGAGCTCGTCTTTGTTGTTCCAACTGATCTGCGTACCTGAAATAATAAGAGTTTCATTATTGTTACAAGTAAACCTCGACGGAATTTATTTTGACATTCCCATTTAATATACCTCTTTCTAGCCAGGTCATCTTCGAACAATGCTTTCTGTTTATTTAATTTGGCTTCTTCCTGAAGGATTTTCTGACGCTCCTCCCCTGCCGTCCTTATCGTATCCAGTTTAGCTTGTTCAGTCATCGCTGAAAACTTTGCCATTTCAGCTTCTAATTCCTTTTGTTTAGTTCCCTCTTGCAGTCTAGCTAATTCCAAAGCCTACAATATAAGTAAAATCCATAACTCTCATTTAATCAAAGCATACAATCAAACATAACATGTTTCCCATAAATGTAAAAAAAATCATACTTCTTTGGCATGTGAAGACTTCTCCAAATTTTTCGCCGCCTCTGCAGCCCTTTCCAAGGCTGCAGAGTCAAACCGGTACGTAGATTCCTTTCCAAGTCGCCCATCTTTAGGAGGCTCCTTTCCACCCCCATCTCCTCCTCCTCCTCCGCCTCCCTGTGGAAGTGGTCCTAACTCAGCAAAGGAAAGGTCTGGGGACTGAGGAGGATTACTTTTGATTCCAAATAACCAGGACATGATGACTAATCGTGTTTTCTTCTTCTAAAAACACCAACGAACTCCGAGCGACAAACTACTTTTCCTACAATGCTCTTCGTATCAGTTGTGACCTAAACACCGAAAAATTCCATAAATCATCGGGTTCGGGCGATGTTTGTTGTTGTTTTGGAATGAAGGCGGCACACCACTTTCCAACAACAAAAAATCTATCAACTGGAAGCTACGAATTAAATCTACAATCACAAATGAATGGGCAAGAAAATGTACCTTAAAAATTCTGATAAGATAACTATCTACCTAACTAGCTCTCCTTCAATAATTATTATTGTAAGTTTATAAAAGTAAATGTGTACTTTGTACATCCACATTCACGTGCTAAGAAAGTGAGTATAAAAGTGTACACATGCACATGTGCATGTGCTGAGGAAGATAGGTGCAATCACAATACAAAAGAAGTGATGAAATAGAGAAGGAGAATTTGCCGGAAAGCCGGACGGGGAGAGCTGTTTTCTGGAGAGAAGCGACACAAAAAGGGTTATATGCTTTTGCACGTTGGGTAATTTTCAATGTCCCGCAGGCTAACCTTAACATCTTGGGGCTCATTGACTGGTCCGTGTTCCAGATTCCATCAACACGATACGATACACACTGGATCGCACTGGAATCTGGAACGGAACCATGAAATCGAAGCTGGAAGATGGAAGATCACCACTTTGTAAGTGTATGCAGATGGTCACATACATTTGTTTGATGTGCACGTATTTATACAGACTTTGTATATTTATTCGCTTTTTTGCTTGTTTGTTCTCCATGTCTTTGTGCAAGCATCTAAAAGACAATTACCACTGGTTTGCTTCTTCTAATAATAAAACGCTGTCCAAACCGAATTCGCATAATAATGCTGAATGCTGGACAGTCTGGACATTCGGCTCTTTTTAAAAAATGCCTGGCTCTCTCCTCTCGTTTATACGTAGCTTTTCCTAAGGTTTTTTGGGTTAACATAATTTATTGAAATTGAGTGTGAGGAGTGAAGAATTGATTAAAATGCAGCTAGAGGCTCGCTTGGTTGATGCAAGTTTTTAAGTGAATATGCATGATGTGCTGATGGATTATGCGTACTTTATATGAAGGGAAGCCTGGAGGAAAGGAAGTTCATATGATGATCGGTGAAAGCAGGTCCCTAAATACTAAGCCATTGGTTGCTTTCTCCATGTACTCTTTTCGCTCGGCTTGATCCACACTGGCGTGCGTGAAAGTTTAGAAGGTTATTAAATTACATTATTGTATTTTTGTCAATTTGACATTGACAGCAGGGCAGAAGCGTGTTATGTAGGGATATAAATAAAAGGTATGAAACGTTGGCCGTCCTTGTTTACAGGAGAAACCATAAATTTATAGAAGAGTCAAGGTTGTCCATTGTATTTTCAATTTTATTTCCACATAAAGTTGTGCAACATGCATTTTGTAAAATTACTGGGAAGTAATATGTCAATAAGGATTTTCGGCATTCCAGAGAGAAACTGGATAAATATTTTTCACATTCATGCACCGTCGTGATCTTTGGAAGTGTAATTTGAGGTGCGCTTTCCACGATATCTGCAATTTATCTCAGGTATGCATATATCTGGAAGTTGAGTTATTTTTATCTTTATTAGAGATAAACATAACTTCCTTTGTACTCGTATAAATATATCATAACTTAATTATGAATAGGACTGAATAAGCTCGAGAATTCATTCGAATTTTATAACTTAACTCAGTTAGATTCTAATATTTGCATCCCTTCAAAATATGCGCGTATACATTCTGTAAAAAATGCCTTTTGAAGTCTGCTGGAGAACACGAACCATTAACTGCTTAATGTACTGTGAATATGTCCGTATGGAGAACTTTTCTCACTTAACTTTTTACGCTCTGGCCCAACAAAACCAGAGTAAGTGCATCTGAATATTTTCTGAAAGAAATTGCTTTCGTTGTGGTTTTGCTTTGTTGTTGTGTTTTCATACGTAACATTTCGTTTTGCTATCTACTCCACAAGTGGGAATAACTGTAGACATCGTAAATCATCCACATATGGCGCATTTATGTTATGTAATTTGGTTTATACGTTGGAATCTAATATTTTTGGAATGAACCGAATGCACCAGAATTGTTTTCCCTTATTACGCTTTAGCAGCTAATTCTAAGACCCAATGTAGTCCTGGTTCACACATCCTCGGTACTCTGCACGCATCTTTCAATCCGAAGTTCCAGGATTCCAGTAGTAGTTCCGTGTGTGTGTGTGTGTCTTGAAATACAAATGGAATGGTGGTGCTGGCATACTGAAATACCATTGAACTTGCTTTGCTGCACAAGTTTCTTTAAGCTCCAGCTGCAATGGAAACTCAAAGAGAAAATCCAAAGGAAAGTTATGAAGCTGTTGGTGGAGGAAGCGTATAACGAAGTTAGCCAGCACCAGCAAGCAAGGCTCTCACTCGCGAATAAGTAGTCCGGCCGGTTGACACAAAACCCTCTCTCCGTTAGGTTGTAGGTATAAGAGTCTCGTTGGGCTTTGCAAGACAAGTCAGTCCACAGCAGCGATCGTCGTGCTTCACACGGTTATTCAGTTACACGTGAGAAATATGCGTTGTGGTGTGTGTCGAGAAGACCACTGTTGCTGTTGCGGTTAAGTAAGTTGTCGCTGCGAATCTCTTTCTGAAATCAGGGAATAATGAGACATCTTCAAGTTCAGGATAGAATTTCATTTGTTTTCACTGTATTATCCATAATAAGTTTATTTCCAGTGGAATGCGTCAGCATCCGGTTTCCTTTGTTTTAGCACATTTGTTTTGCTGAGCAGCCTGGGTGAATCACAGAAAATGCTTTATTTTTGGTGGCATTTTTGTTATCTTCGAAGTTGTGATTGTGTGGAAGGACGATAAAAGTTGGTCTTGAACTCCAGTAGTTTGTGAAGGGCTGATATTATTGTCTTAAAATTGAACATGGAACATGTATCTTGGTTGTGCGCGTATTAACACTTCGTAACAGATCCTCGCATATCAAGCCGCTATCAATCAATTAACGATTCAAGGTCGTTTAGTATCGTCCTCTTCTTCACTATACCAATCGCGGTAATTGATCTCACGCAACTTATTTCCAAGCAAGCTGGTAAGTAAAAAATGCCTTTGTTTCTAGAATAAAGTTGGCAATCAATGCATATGCATATTATATCAGAGCAAAGTGAAGGAGAAGAGAAATACAAACATAATTATCGATATTCAACGTGAGCGAATCCAAGCAGGATTTTCACTGATTTCATGTCTTGTTGCACTCGTGCCTCTACTAAAAAGTTTCATTAATGCGCAGCAATCCCTTATCTCTCATTCATCTTGTCGTGATTCTATACGAATTAGGTATTTCAGCCTGTTTGCATTTGCATGCATGAAAGGACCTTTTATTGCTACAATAATATCTTCTCTATCTCTCCCTAACTCAATTAGACAGGAATTGGAAAATCAGCAAGGATAATATCTGATAAATGGAATAGATTTGCTTATTGTTTTGTTGACTATTTCTTCAGAGACACAAAACGCTTAGCTTTGGTTTGGGAATCAGTGCGAACTAACGAGTATTTATCGCATATCCGCCCGCACGCGTTTCATCTTGAATTCCTTCGGCGCAGGGTGGAATCCATAATATAAAACCTATAATTTGCGACGAAAAAATCGTTTAAAAATATCAATGATCAGCATTTCTACATGCGTAGTTAATTTACTACTTCTGTTCAGGGAAGGATGTTGCACACCTACTCATTTTCCCGAGAATTTTTCTCTGAATTGATGATTTTGTTAATACGCCGTTTTGAAGTAATAAAATTATGTCCCTTTGATTGTGACATACAGTGACAAATTGCAATTTCAAGAATTTCTCATGCTTGCCTATTCTCAACCAAAGCCCACTCAAAAATACTTTTCCATCGCACGCAATCCATTGTGAAGATCGTTAGGCGTTGTCTTTAATTCACCTTTTTCATGGGGGTTTCTACTTGGAAAAGTTGTCTGGTTTGGCTGAACGCACAGTAAATCATCAAATTTATGGATCCTGTTACCCAAGTATGGCAACATTCTCATTTATACTACGTCAATCAGACTTTTATGCTGACATTTGAACAAAAGTGGGATCTATTGTAGGTGGTGTGGTATGTACTGCCACTTTTCGTTTGTAAAACTGGACATTTTGTTCCCATTCCCAATACTGTGTTTTACTGTGTATTAATTCTCTGATTATCAAATTAAATTATGAATCATGCAACGCGGAGGAGCATTTTTGTCATTAGCACGTAGTATTTCAAGAAGAAAAAATTCAGCAGACGTCAACAAGAAATTTATCCACTTGTTTATATACGTATTTCTCCATTGCGTCTGCATGAATGAAGCCAGTAATCGCTTCCTATCGAATGGATAAGTTCAAATGACTACGTAATATTCATTCCTGGAAATATCAGAAACTACATTGTTCCACTCTCGCACTTAGCGATTAATGCATTTTTACGCAAACTTTACAGAATTGAGTCACAATGTTCGTGTATTGCTTTTCTCACAAAGTCGTCCTCACATTTACTTGCTACAGAGTGCAGCAAGCAAACGACAATAATTTCGTTAACTTCATAATTTATTTATCTGAATCTGAACCTACAATACTGCAGTCATACGCAATAATTTCTATTGGTATTCAACCAACAACATCGTCTTCACAGAAAGGATATGAGCATGCAGGACTGTAGGCAATGGCACACACACATCAAATGACATCGCTTATTGACAAGGAACAGAAAGAACAAGAACTTGTTGGCGCATTGAGTTTATTATGGAACAGAAAAGTGTTGTCAACTTGCGAATGGTAGAAATAAATACATTTACACAAATTCGCACGCGATGTACAGTTTTACGGAACAATATTATGGGTAAAATAGTTTACGATTGTAAACCCTTTTCCTTCGTGATGGATATTCGTGTTGACATGCTCTCACATCGACACTTCTTCGTATTAGTTTCTACGTGCCTTAATTCTCTGGAGCGAGCAGACAGTACACAACTGCTCTGGTCGTAGACGTAGTCATAAATGTGCTTGAATTATAACGACGGGAAGATGCGTTTTTTGCATATACTTATTCTGAAAAGCTTCACTTGCTAGACCTTCCGATGAACACATGCTTCTCTTTGCACACTGAAAATTCTTGGGAATCAATGAACTAGTTGAAAATAAAAGTGTGACGAAATGGCAGCTAGCAACTTCCTTGCGGTTATCTCTCGTCTCTCCATTCGTATTTTCAACAGTACGAATATCGTTAAAAAAATTTGTGATGGACAACGATATATATGTGCCATGTACCTCATCCTCTTACAGAAGCTTACAATTAGTGCTTCGCAATATCTACCATCAGCACATTAAATTATATTTTACGAGTACAAGTTACAAATAATGTCTTCAAAACCGCTGCAAAATTTCACTCGTTGTCATTCTCCTGTAAATTATGAGCCCTCTTATCCCGTCTAATGCCCTTAACTCGGAGTTGTGTGTTCTCCATAAAATACTCAAACGCGTTGTTTTATGAGCTGCAATCAAAATTGGTCCCTATTACTTTTCACATAAATTGCACTGACAAGTTTTTGTCCCTTCGTGAGCACATTTTCCATCCTAATTTTCTTTTACTTGAAAGTCCTCGTCTTCTGGAACGAATGCAGTTTATATTCATCATGCACAACACGAGGGCATGTGAACTTCATTTGTGTGATGGATATGGTGGTGGTGGTAGGCGTGCCGTAGTGCGACTGCATTGGTACCATCACAATTTCAAAAAATTCTGAAACCATGCAAAGTTTTGAACTGTGTCAACATGATCCTATATGTTTTTGGTTAAGTGAGTTGACTGACATTCTGGGAGTTTGGTTGAAGTTGCTTTTTGTCTGTTGAGAAAAGCGATCCAAGAATGTGGAAATTCCGGTTGTAATGTCGCATTTGTATGGTGATCTGCATGTAAATATTCATTAAAGATGTGTTTATGTACGCATTATCAGCACTATAATATATTTCTTGTCAACAGTGCTTCTCAACACCACACAGGGTGTGGGCGATATACATTTTCTCAAGACATCCGGAAGCCGCATTTGTATATTGGCAACTTCTAAAGTGCAATAAGAAGTGGGATATAGTCAGTCCACCAAAACAGTTAGCAAAATATTTTTTTGTATTATCTTCATTCAATGTTGCACGAAGCTATATGTGCTTTCTTTGTTGTGTTTGAATAATGTCGTAAAACTGAAGGCGATATAAATCACAGGAGAACATAAGCTGAAAATTGTATAAGGTTCCGTTGACGAATGAAAAAATCAATTTCAGCAATACAACAGTGATCAAATAACAGTAAGAATTTAACAACGAATCCATACACTTTTTGTATTCAGTTGTAACAGGTGCTTTTAGGTTAGTGAGTTAGGAAATCCTCCCTCGAGGATTGGAACGGAGCCGAGCCACAAAGATGTGAGGTTCGTTCCTGTGCCTCTTGAAATCTCGCATTAGACGATTGAATTCAGTAAGCTAGGTGAGGATTTTTATATTAGCCATTTTCATATTGCCCCATATAAGGCATGGAGTCTGGGATTTTGGATGGACTTTGTTGTGTAACACATGGTTGTTAAGTTCATCACGTCATTGAATCGGAAGGTGTGAAGTGCTAACTTGTTTCAGCTTATAAATTCGGACACCTGGAGAAGTTGTCGAGAAAAGCCAGTTTCCACCTACACCGACTTCCCAAGCTACTCAAAAAAGTGGGCTTAATATGAGTGTTTTCAGTACAATCAACTTCAATTCGAGTATTGATATTGGCTGTGTAAAAATTGAATACGTATACAATCATGTACTGAAACGACCGATGATCAGTTCTGCGTGAAATAATCTTTTAGTAGCTGAACGTTACTACATACTAGATACATTCTTTTATATCCAATCTTATTTCTTACACGCACTTATTCTTATTCTAAGAATCTAAGATTGTAACATTTTTTATATCTTATATACATGGACACAAGTTGCCCATTGGCACTGGTGATGGAAATATTGCTCACAATTCCTTCGGCTCAAGTATACACACTTAAGATATCCATGCAAGCAAAGCGGTTTTGGTCCGATTGGTCGTCCATTCCACATTTTCCTCATCTTCAGGTACCTTATCGTAATATTTGCGACTTACACACTTTCACCGAGAAATGTGTTTTTTGGGTACATACGGCATTGGAGGAAGTTAAGTGTTGGTAAACATAGTGTTGTAAGTCTATAGTCTATTGTGGAGAATTTTCGCAGACGATGCTCCTTTTCCCCAAAATGCAATAAATGCATTTATGTGCGGAAGTGCTCAGCAGAAGATGAAAAAAGGTTCTGCATCACTAAACCAAACGAACGAATCTTTCATGATGGCGATGATGGTATAGTCCAAGTACGCAAAAGAGTTCGTTTCACACGTTTATGAACAGATTAAATAAAAGGAGAAGCCGACATGAGCATCGTAAAATATGTTTTACTATGTTGCACCAAGCTGAAATATTTGCGTGTGCACTGCACACTGCACATTATATACTTTGAGACTTGAGTCAGCGTTTTCCATTAACTTACGTTTTCACAAGTGAAATGAAAATAAAAATGTGAAAAAATGCAAGTGTGCGTGTACATGCTTAGGTATACTTTCTCGTGTCATCGATAGTAGTTATATTTAGAGTTATCGTAAATTGAGTTGACAGGCATCCATAAAATTTCATCGTACACAAAAATTTGCGAAGTACGGACTATACGGACCTCCATCTAGGCAGGCAAACTTTCGACTCAGTTCTTTGTATTCCCCGACCTGTCGAAACTTTTGACACAGTTGTTATGTGCACTGAATAGTCCACTCGAAACTCCTTTCATACTTCCCTGAAGTCACGCAGCATATATAATCATTACTCCAGTGTTACTTTTGCGGTCCAATCTGCAATACGAAGAAAGGAGCTTTTAGGATTTAGGATATGAACGTTATGAGATGAGTAAACTCCTCTAGCGTTCGAAAACTAATGCATCCTGAGAATTTACTCCCTTTTGAGAAAATGAAACCCTTAAGAAAATCTTTGCAAAAATTTACGAATGGAACTTCATCCCGATTTACTTTAGATAAGTCCCTGTTTTTCAACTTGCATCTTACAGGGTTGGAGTTAGAAAAACTATTACGCAATCCAATTTCCCATTTTCACTCATGTATCGTCACATTACACGAAAAATGTAATACATAGGTCAGTAAGTGTTCGGTAAGAATCCTTGTTTTTCTTATTTTGAGTGTTCATGACAGTGGCATAGCGTGCAATGTGCAGCTTCAGTTTTCGAGTCAGCATTCTCAAGCCAAATTGGATTAAGCGCGGTAATAAACTGCACATGTCATGTTTACGAGTGGCACATCTAAGTTGTAAAACATAAAGAAAGAAGAAACGTACGAGATGTGTGGTTTCGTCTAATGAATATGTACTGATTTTTGGGGGTGTATCGCTTGGAAAGTTTTTCGTTTTATGCGTTCACGCTTTAAAAATTAGGCACCATATGTTATTTACTGCTTTTTGTAGTCATCCAATGTAATCCTGTGATTTGCTTCAGCTTCATAAAATGGAATAATAATGTATCGGTACAAAACTCGTCATTTCAATTAACAACTGTCCATAAAAGCCTCTGTGATTTACATGAGCACGGACAGATTATACGGACACCCCAAACAAACAAGTTCGGCGTACGCCGTATTTCACAACTTTTAGTTTTTTTATCAATCAACCAAGCCAAGCACTAGACCTTCTCGCACAAAGTTTGGTTGGTAAACATTTCGTACTTTTTAGATTTCAAGAGTTACTTCATTACTTAGGGTAGACCGTGTTTGCAAACGAATGGAAATGGACGTACTTTTGTTGGAAAATGGATGAAAGTTTCAAGATTATATGCTGAAGGGATGTATTATCTCACCTACTCTTTTCTATTATCAAAATGACATTTTCTCACATCTTTAATCTATGGGCTTGTTACTGTCGGGTTATGTTTACTTGTTAGTCGTGCTGTTTCGAGTACTTGGAAAGCAAATGGAGGATCAAACAGCCGTGACGAGGAGCATTAATCCTAATTAATGGGAAAATATCGTGTTTCCACGTTTTCCAAGTATGTCTGTTTCTATACATCTCTGGAATTCGATTCTGAAAGGACTTTCTCAGAAAATGTCCGTAAACTTTTGGATAGCAAGATGGAAATTGCGAATATTTTGGGATGACTCGACTCATTTACTTCAATTTTCAAGTGATAAAAGTACAGCCGAGAAATCATGCGTGGGACTCGATCCCAATCACTGATGCTTAAGGCACTCACGATCAGCGTGTCATCATATCCGTTAGACCTCCAATTTGAGTTTACGCTGTTTGCTACAGAATATGCTATGTTGTTATTCTGTGTGAAAAAGTTTTTGGATCATCGAGTTAGCAGAAAGCCTGCTGCATTCCAATATATCCGATAGCTTAATGCTTGTAAAAGTGAAGTACACATCTTGTGCTTGAAGTACTTTCACACATCCTGTGCTTTAGGTTCAAACGATCAGATATGATATTTTCCACAAGTGTTTATGCTACACTTGATGCAATACATTGACCACTATTTCCTATCGTACAATTCATATTTGGCTTTGATGATGGCGAGGCGACGATCACTTTGATTGCGTTTGGTGTGCCACATTTGTTGCAATGACTTTAGGGATGCAAGATGCTGGGAACGCACGCTGTCAGAAAAAGTTCGAAAAGTGCCAGTTCCATTGATAAATATCTTTACTTATGCCTGCATCTGTCTTTGGGGTTAATGTATTTTACAGAGATTCATATATCCAATGTATAGCTCTACCACTTTCCAGTTTCATAAACACCATCTCTTTCTGTCTGTCTGTCTGAGGGCTTCTCAAAAACATGCCCATTTATATGCCAACGTGTTATAAGCTGTAAATTATCCACTAGATTGAACGGTGGTTGGCTAATTTAAAATCTTATTTCAAAGATGAATTACTGAAACAGAACGCGCATGACACAAGTACAGGTCATTTGAGTTGCATATGCAGATCATATCAATCAATGATGTATTTTCGTCCGAATTCATGCCGTAAAACTATCATTAATTTATAAATTATTGAAGAATAGCATAGATCATTAAGTTTACCAATATCCCAATCCTCTTCTGACTGAAATTGCACACCAGGAACTTGACAGGTTAATCTATAGTTGGCGGTTGTCAAAATGGACGACTGCAACACGCTATATACTTTAGAATTTCACAAGGAAGTAAAAGCGAAAATTGCGAAGTTGTGACTGTCAACTTTCTCCATCCGTACCAAAAGTGAAACAGCTTGAATCACCTATGGAGCATTAAATGGATTCAGAGAAATTGAATGTATATAATATAGAGGCAACTATATAAACGAATTCTTGAGAAACTTTATCTTCGACAGCTTGAGAATATGAGAATGTCATATTACGTTTATGTATTCATAGATTCATGAATTATATATATTTTTTCTTGAACTTGGTTCACACAGTTCCGAATGTGGCCGTCTTTTGAATTTTCACTATGAACAATATCAAGAAATGTTATGATGTAAAGAGCACGCCACACAATAGGAAATCGAGACGAAATTATGTAGGAGCACACGCTGACAAAGATTTAAACTTGCACTGAGAATGGATCATAATAATGCTATATTTTTCTTGGCACATTTCCTACAAGCTCAGTTTGGGCATAAATATGCACATGACACATGGCAGTTAAAATGTATCTCTATATTCGACAGCGAGAGTAATATTGCCACGTTATGTAAGTTGGTAAAGTGCATAGCTAAAAACATATCCACTTCGGAAGAGACATGTGTCGCAAGCATGTGTCTGCAAACTGATCACAGGAGAAAGTGGGAGAGAGAGAAATGGAAAAAGACTGATCTAAAAAATGTGGGGTTAAAAGTAGCAGCTTTTGGGGTAAGTTGCTCTTTTCACTAGCCACAATTTCCCTTTGAAAGTATTTCTCTGTATGGGTGCCTCTGTCTGAAACTCTGAAATTAAATCTGTCACATCCTCCTAAATCTGAACGTGACGTTTTAAAAATTGAACTGCCTAGATAACACCATCGTCCTTCATCTCTCAACTGATTTGTTTTCTATTTACACGTGATGTAACGCAAAATATATTTATCTATATTGTAATGTTGATTGAATTTGCTTGGCGAACTTGTGTCATTTTTTATGTCATGCATGTCATTTTCCCTGACACTATAATGGCTCGCGTAAATACAGCACGGGAGATCCAGCCAATCATGGTGAAAGTGAATTGTTTTGTTCAATGTAAATATGACGTTGTGTAACTCAAGTGAAGTCTTCCCAATAATGGGAATATTCGCTATTATTGCAAGTTTGCCAAGTTCACTATGTTTGGACATTTTTTGTCTGGATCATACATTTGCAGAGTGAGCATGCAAATGGAGATATTCATTAGTTGAGTCATTTGCATTAGATTTACATTGCGGATGGCGCATCATCTATCAAATTTTAATCTGTCATCTGTGAATGTGAAGCGAGAACTCCACGAAACCGGAAGTCACCCGGGTGGAAGGTACTATATAAGACGTCATTCGCTGATCGGATTAACTCTACATGAATACAGCGCCAACTTCTATTGTACTGGTGATGACGCTGGCTTTCCCAATGCTCTTAACATAATTTTCTCATTATCTTCATGAGGCTTGTTCATTATCTGATGTCCTTTCTACATACTGTGCAAAGAAAGCAAATGCTATTATACGGCAACTTTATATGAATATAAACTTTCTCATGATGGGTAACGTGCAAATCGACGGCAGGTGTTCCTAATGTTCCATTCGCTACCTGAAAAATATGCATACATGTGCATTACATTTATATTCCCAAATTATTGATATTATGCATATACATTTTCAGCAGCTTTTTATCGCGTTGCTCCTTGATGAATTAATTTTTATTCTATTACTAAGAATTGGCTGTGCTAAGTATTCACAGTATGCAGCAAAACAAAGTGCCCAATAATTGCACTTCATATCTAACATATTATCACCCTACTAATGATTTCTAGACCCAACATTCATTTTTTAAGTATCATGGAAAAAACTCTATATGTCAAGTACTAAGAAATAATTTCGAAAGCAAACACCAGTCGCACACATCGCCCAAATTAATTGATACATCTGCATTGCAATGTGTTTCACCACGCCCTTGTTGCACTCCGGATCTATACCAAAGTACGACATAATTGAGTAGAGCATGAGTACATTATGTAAGCCTCAGTCCAAAGTAAAATAGTAACTTTAGATAGGTAACTTGAATACTACCTTGATTCAACTTCAAATTTATGAGGTGAACTCTGTAATTCAATTTCCATTTCAAGTAACTTATGTAATCGCATTAGGGCGACTTAATTTGCTAATGAAAAGTGGCTTAAAAACTTGTCGAACGAGATTACAAATCAATTAGACTAACCACGGTTGTAAACAGAAAGTTCACTCATCAGTACCAAAGAATTTCCAAGAATTAGTTTTTCTTCAGCCTCCTTGGCATTATTGTTTACCCTGAAGGGAGTGTCCAAAACGTGCGTGCTTGAGCTTGTCATGTCTTCTCTATCGCCGTTGTCATTAGGTCGAGTTCCATGCTTTATACTTTCACTTGTCTCGGAGCAACTGCGGAAAGCAAGAAGTATCGTATTCTTCAGTTCAATGAAGGAGAATAGCTTTACGTCTACAACAAAGGGCATTATATGACTGTGACGTGACAAGGTCATAACATACCTGGACGAAAGTAAGAAAGTGAAATAAAAGGATGGTATAATTCCTAGGTGGATACAAACATATTGTTTCATTGTACATGAAGAATTTGATATGAGATCTTGAGATGTAGGAATCTACGAGAAATCACCACTAGACGCGTACCTACACTCGTTCATATCAGCTTGATGCGATTCCAGGAAAAGCTGTTTAATTAGATACATGCTGGTATAACACTTCATATGTACCTAGCAAACATATACACATTGATTCATTGATTCTAAAACACGTGAGTTGTTACGTCGTATTTGTTGTCTTCGGTACATTATTTCGGTGAAAGTTAATATCACATTTTGCTATATCCATTTCTTGTAATTCTCTTTTATCAGCCAAGTGGCCTTAAGCCTACGGCTAGTGTTGCAACTCAGCTCGCGCAGACTTTTACCTCGACAATTCCTTGTTGAGCTGGAATCGGACCAGTGAGAGTGGAACATCATGCTAACTTAAAACTTTTATTATTTATACAGTGTCAACGTTTCCTTATAAGAATTCACGGCATGCATCTCAACGATTTACTTTGCATGTCGCAATAAATGGGAGAGAAACTTGAATGTTGGCATTTATCTTGGAAGGGCAATGTATAAAGTGAAATTAAATTGGAATTCGCAACATTTCAAACCGTTTCTCTTGAAGGTGCTTCATTAATTTCGACATAAAGGCAAACAACTGCTGAGCAGCAGGTCGTGAATACAGTTCTGTACAAAATCTTGAGTTTACAGATATTATAAATAAAAGTATGCCAAGAGTTTCTTAAGGGAAAAAGTTTGTGGAACGCGTTGAATATACATCATCCAGTATCAAAGTTCCAATTTGACTTTTGTGACATGTCTGTTACATGCCGGTGGCAGACTGGAAAATTCAATTTTTTCGATGGAAAATTGTTATAGTTTGCAGTTAAAAACTCCGTTTCTTCTCCAATGTCTCCAATTTTCCTCATATTTCCTTTTATCAAACCACGCTTAGCCACCAAAGGTAAGGGTAAGGATATGCGATATGAAGAAAAGGGAAACTATACTTGCGAAATAGGCATGGATGAATTTCAACTGATAACGAAGTCGGTGGCACAACCAATATGTGTATGCGCATTTATACTCGGAAATTGTGATCTTAATATTCTTGACATCCCTTCCAGTACACAACAGCTATTGTTGCATAAAATGTGGAATATTGAATACTTGACGATAAAAGACGGAAAATGGATTGTACTGAATGCTTTGAATAGGGATTTGTATGCTCCGAATGGCACTCGAACCAGCAGAGAATTGGTGGCATATGGGTAATTTGATCTTAGAAGATATGGTATAGTACAGTTGGATAGCGATCTGGTAAAGCACTCGAGAATGCGTTGATGTCATTTCATCTCCATTAGAAAATAGTATATGATATCATGTCATATTAAAGATTGGATGGGCAATTTTCATCCTTCTAGCAACTCACAAGTGAGTATACATAATAAAGTTTAATAGAAAATCTTTTCACTAATTATTAGACGGTTTCAAGAAGTATTGATATACATACATAACTTTTGCTCTTCAGTCTGAATGTGTGTGTATTTACATTATATTTTCATTATGTAATTTCGTATAATTTGCAAATATTAACGGCCATGCCCACAACGTGCTGAATCGTAAATAGTACTTGCTAATCAGAGAAACTGCTGAGGGAACACTTTTCGAAATTGGCGTGTTCGCTGTGTGCAAACGGAGCTGCTGTTGAAGTAATCTTTCATTAGAGAAAGGCTAACCTGCTCAGGTACTGCTGTAGGTTTTTAAAGTTATTGAAATGCGTTGCAAGCTCCAACGTTATAGTTTGGAAAAGAAAGTGACAAGATGTGCCATGAATGGGCTTGCTGTAAGGACTTATTCCAGCAACTTACTTTCTGTATACCAGCATATTTCTGTGCACACGCTTCGACTATGAACTTTCTGCGTGAGGAACAAAAAGTGCAAGAATTTCGTTCTCCAAGATTTCGTCTCTTCTGTTTACCATTACCACTTCGTACACTCTACACGTACTCTGCGTTATAGGCATACGTTCCAGTCATCCAGCACCCTGCCTACACAAATAAACTTAGGAAGAACGCTGCCCAAATAAGAGAACTCAAACAAACAATATGGAATTTCTAGCCTGTTCTACTACTTGATATTTGAGAAACCTTGTCATTAATCATTATGTGTGTTGTTCAGCAGTCAAACAACACATTAAATTGCAATGCTATTCGGCTACTCAAAGCATATGTGTATGTACTTTGCAGCCTTCCTGATAGACACAACTAAAAAGTCGTAACCTTTAAAATGACTGACATTGTCCAGAGACAGCACTTTCCAAACATTTTTATGACCGTCATTACTACTGCCTTGCACTTCCCTTGTTTTCCTCTATAAACATTTTGTGTTTGTTATTAATGATGTTTCACTACATAGATTGATGAGTCTGCGTATGCAAATATCGATGTAATGGTACTTCATGATCGTGACAATAACTTCAAAGTCATGGATATGTACGACGATTCCTCACAAACCTGCTTGCGCCCAGCATTAATATACGTAACTTGAATCGTAATTTGACCATCTGCTCCACTACCGCCTATAAAACCAGAGCATATAAATTCTTTCACGTATAAGACATCCATACTATCTTAAATAAACAAAAATGATCATATTTGTATGGATGTACGCAATAAGTTGTCTTCGTAAACAAGTTTTGTGTCATGCAACCAAACACCGTCGTTTTTATTTCTGTTGAAGTTCGTTACTGATACTCACACGTTACATGTGAGCTTAGATACGCACTCCGCCACCACAACTCAACATATAATTTTATCTGAATAGCTTCTGCATGGGCTTGTTTATGCACATATGCGGCTTTGATGACCTGTTATTTCAGAGCGGTGAGTTAAAAAGAATTAATGATTTATAATCGTGTGCATAATTTGTGGCGTTGATCTGTCATAAACACGGATTCAACCAATTCAAATACAAAATTTTGTTGACATCCACACGCGAGAGCTCTTCTTTACGAGGACAAGAGACATGTGTACAATTGCATAAAACGATTCATCAACACCGTAAACTAGCCTGACGTTTTTGAACTTGGTCTCCTCCTTAACTGGTCGAATTTTAATAAGTCAGATCACCACCTGCTATTTAATGTGGTATACTGTATATTTCAGTCTAGAGAGTGCTAAGGTATACATACATGCATTAGGATAATTCGTTAGAAAAGATTGCATACGCAGACTTATTTTTATTTGCCAATTAAATTTACTGTCTTGCTGCTCGGGTTGGAATGGAAATAGAATGAATAGCCTTTCCTCATTTTATTAATTAGTTCATTGTCTAATGGGGATGGTACCACGCTCTCAGACTACTCCTACATAGTTTCATGGCTCATCTATTGAACATACTTTTGCACTTTACACAGTAATGGGATCTCTTTAGAGAATGCATCAAAAAACTTCAATTTGCGTCTCACTTTGAAACACAACGGTCAGCAGATCAAATGTTCGCAACTATTTAGCACAAAAAATATGGTGGAATTCATAGCGTCAGTATCTATCCGCCTTCATTGGTTTCGAAGATGTGTGTTGCTTTAGCTATAGATTGTGATTAAATGGTCAACATATTAGGAATTCTCGTTCGTCTTCTTTATTGACTCTCGGGCGGACAAATTCTTTGGCTGTAAAAGTTCCGGGATTAGAAGAGAGGGATGAAACAATCTACAATATTGTACAGGGAGCATATATAATCGTCGACGAATTGTAGCTGATAGCTTATATAGCTGTGTTGATCAACTCAGTATAGAAGCACATTCAGATTCAGCCACAAGGCTTATTCACAAACAAACCGTTCCTTTAGAAAGAGAGTTCCTTATAGTCTACATGTTTTGCATGGTTTCATAAACTGTTCTTTTTGTGTTCTTGAAGGTTACTGGATTTTGAATTCATGCAAGGTTTCTGAACTCTTCGATTGACTACACTACGGAGGCAGCAACAGGCAGCATTGCTTACGAAGTGGGCAGTAGTGTTGTGGTCAGCAGCAACTTCTGCCTGTGAGAAGATTATTTCAAACCCATAAAAAGAGAAACAGAATGACGCTCGAGCCTAGTGGATCTTCTACAACGCCAGCCATTCCGCTGCACCACGACCATGCTCGTGCTAGACAACAAGAAACGATCAATGCGAAAGCGGAAGAATGTTGGGATTTCATTGCCGATCAAATCCCGAGAGAAGGTAAGTTGAAAAGACAAAACCACAGTGTAAAATCATACCCAAGATATGTAAATATACTTTGTGACTTACTACACATATAGTGTCAGGTTAATGATACTTTCCGCCCGGGACGCTGACTCGATTTCTGTAATCTGATATTTAACAAACTGCCGTTTGTCAAACCCTGCTTAATTGCTACTGAAACCTTTAATTATGTGGATGTCATACGTTGCTAGAGTGGGTTTCATCGAACCATTATTTATTGTTCTTTTATAACAACAGGATATTGCGATGGGATATGGGATGGAGCAATATGCTGGAATCAAGAGCAAGCGGGAAAACTGGCGGTGACTGCCTGCCCGGATTACATTTCTGGCTTCCAATCTCAGGTATGTGCCAACGTTATTTTTGTTTTCTTTGATCCCTGGAATCACTAACAAACCTTAACTCACCTCGCATGACGGTATGATGAGATAGAAATGATGATGTACAACTGCTCGTGTGCAGGAATATGTGTTCATATTAATAATCACAACCCTCTACTATCGTACATACATTTACCAACATTTATTACATTTACCACAATCGACAATAAATGAACATGTATCACCGATGTTTTCTCTACTAGGAGAATAAAATGAAGCACATAAATCATGGCATGTTTCAGGTACTCTCCATGTTTTCATCGACCAACCTCTCGAAATCTTGCCAATGAAACAATTATCGAATACCTGGTAAATCGAATGGATCACAATAAACCCCACCAGAGAAATGAACTTGCAATATTGATTACAGAACAATGTTCAGTATTTTCATGATAAATAATACTAAATATATACGGTCTGACATAGATGTTGGAAGAAGGTATGCTAGTGAACGGTATGAATTTGCACCATGTCCGAGCATTTTCGTTAGAATATAAATGTACAACAAAATCATAGTTTACAAATTGCATTAAGTATTGCTTCAAGAACTTCTTGGGCAACTGGTTGTAGTAGAACTTCCAGGATTGATTTCGGCATACGAGTGGAAGATACATAATACAACGATATAAAGGGCACGGAAGTCTGCACTTGACATTGGCATGTAATTTTGCATCACCGATCGCCCTCAGTTACTTGTTCGTTATATAACACTTGATAAATATCATGTATTCTGGAAGAAACCACACCACTAAGCCTACTACACTTAACGACATCGAGATAGATGAAGTGCACCTGTGGTCGTCTTCACAAAAACTTATCAAGAACACTCGTTGCATTACTTGGTAAAAGGAAACATTCACCTTATCCGCGCGGAGCATAGGCTTAATGATACTCAATGATTTTAATTAAAATAGAATTTCCAGACTTTTAGGATGTTTTGTACGAATTAATGCAGAGGAATTAATTGTTTAATTACACTAAAAGTCGAATGCTTCTATAGTAGTGCACAATTTGTATATACATTATGTATCTGCAGTGTAAATGCTGACATCGTTTTCTGTTCCAGTTTTCAGTAGTTTTAATTCTTGTTTTTGAAGAATATCGTTCTCATTTTGAATGCCTGCAAATGCAAACTTCAAAACTAATGACTGTCATCGGTACCCGCACCAAACTAGCCTACGCAGTACACATATTTAAGTTCTTGAAAGTAGTTTTTCAACAGCAGACTAACAGAATGCAGCCCCATAACATTTTTATATACAGCTCGTTAATAAGTCATTCAGTAAAGGAGGTCTACGTATTTCCATAAAGCTGGAAAACGGAAACTAGTATAAGCACGAGCTGAGTAACATTTATACAAAGCATATAACTTGCAAATCGAACCGTATTAAGGTCAACAACACTGGCATTCCACCATCATATGCCACAAGTGCAAATGTCTGAGGCCCGGACCAGACTATCATTTCCTGTCTCATTCATTAGAGGATACAAAACCACACAGTTCGACAGGTCCTCAGCTTGTGTCATTAGTCCATTGGTTGCATACAGCCCGGAGATAACTTCAGTGTTATTGTTTGTATAACGTTGTTAGAAGATTGCGGTGAAAGTACAAGGTACTGGTTTCATTGGAGCCACTTCAAGGCAATCTCGAAACAGTCGATGTTCCGGTCGAATCCCCGTTTTTATGACAAACATAAAATGAAGCTAGCGTTTCAAGATACATTCGCTTCGACCTTTGTCCAGAATTTAGGGTGTATGCCAGTATGCCCTACGCACACGCAAAACCTACAATCTACGTACATGCATACATACATAGCATGTGCCTCATATTTTACTTTTTATACGACATGTTCATTAAAATGAGATTATATGGAAACTTTGATGTAGATAGGAAAGCCGTTCACGTCAATTGCCTCAGTACTGATTGTGACATTGTGACTATACAGCTGCTGGAAATTGGACAGGCCAGCGAACAATTTGATTCTTTACACAGAACACATCTTTTGTGAATGAGAAGAGGAGCTGATCACTTGAGTGATACGATTTAGGCTGGCTTGTTTGAGTGCCATTGTGCGAACACTATAGCAAAAGACCTTCGAAAATTATGGAGAGTTTACGACCCAGTCTTGCTGGGTCGTAATGAGTGAGTCGTATTTGTGCGTATCGCACTCTACTGTTAACCCAGTGAACGCAGAGTGAAAGTAGTAATGGCTACTATAGGGGAGTTGGATATGGGGAAAAGGCTAGACACCCGTTTGCAATATTGGGGAAAGAAACGAAGAAAGTGGAATCATATGAATTTTTATACTCAAGATAAGGAAACTTGGAATTATTGCGATAATTAATCGTTCCACCCTCTTCCCAGTAGAGCACACGCATTATTATTCGGAAAGTTGTATCTCATCAAATAGTTTTGGTTAGCTTTGTAATTTAATCTTTCATATTTCGCTAACAACTTAAGATTAAATTCCCCCTCCTCAGGCAACTTGACGGCTCTGTTGTGAAACTTAGCTGATTCCAAGTGGTATTATTTTTCATTCCAGTTTTTCAGGAAGGAAAAGTTTTGAGAACATGATAAAGGAGGAATTCATTATGTACGATAGTGTTATAAAAAATTCCGTTGAATTCTATAAATAATCAAGGTTGTGTGGTGCTTATACATTTGGGTCTTAACGAAGGAGGCATCATGAAGTTATACTTTTGATTCTGTATAATTGTGTTAACTACTGGTGATAATACGTGGTCCAAGTGATACAACAAGCTCTCCACACCATTGCCCATTGCTTCTTACTTCATTATAAAGATAATGATCTGCAAGAGAGGGAGTATCTTGTTTCCGCATTTTCTTTCTTTTGTTGTTCAGACTTTTGTATAAGTGAGCAAGATAGACATTTGTTTTCAAGCTGACTTCAGACTTTGCCGTTGATGACAGTTGTAGTTAGAATAGATGACATGAATCAGCGGAGCATTGTTGATTTCGCAGTAAATGTGCAATTTGATCACTTTTCGTTAATTTTGTTTGGAATTACATTACTGAAGGTATTTGACATAAAAAATATCCAAGTAATGGTAAACCTCGTCACTCATTATGCTAAGGGATGCTTATATCACAACCACGTAATTAGAATGTAAATCATCATTATTAAGGCTACAAAACGGTCCGTGCCGTGCCCATTGACCAACTATTAAGATTAGATAGTTTTGGATTTTGGATTTCAATGAATCAGCTAAAGATTTTTTGCAGCTAATAAAAAAGCTAATAACTTTCACATCGAAATTTCTTTGAAAATAAAGTTTGACTACACTCACACCCGTACAATGACATAAGATCAGTTTTCATTTCACACTTTACATCACTCAATAAGTTATTTTTAGTATTCGAAAGAAGTATAAGAGTCTAGCTAGTCTCTATCAGTGTGGGAGAGAAAGTAAAAGTTTTGGAAAGCCAAGTATGTCATTCCACGACATTGTAGGGGCGACCTGAGAATGTCCTATCCTAACAGCTTATTTATTACATTTACCCCACATCCCAATTAAAAACTGACAGTGCTTCGTGAAAGAATTGTTTTATTTAATAAAACAGCAAAACTCGTTATTGAAACAGAAGTTCAAGCTCTAAGAAGACAAAGTAACCCTCCTTCACTCTCCCTCTCTTTTTGTACATGCACGAAAGGACATTTTTTAGACAGGAGTGGGTGATTAACAGGAACTCATACTAATTCATCACTGTGAACTAACTTTCGGAGGAACTAATTTTTGTTCACGAATCCTACTACTGCAATTTACATGCTTTGCAAAAAAATACAGCTGCTGCTTTGCGTTTGAGTTGTTTGCTCTCACAAACTAAATTATTCAATCCATGTACCTCTATGTATGCGTGCTATTGCGTACGTACGGTATGCGAACATCTCAAAATTTCAAAGATTGTTATATTGTGAATTTCGTTTACACACGGCAAGTAGCATCAAAGAACTGATAAAATGAGTACGGTTGCAAGTTCTAACCTATGTAAACTCTGACAACTACAAGCATGTATCATCTCATTGCCAGTTTGTTGCCGGAGAAAATGTTGTTTACAATTTCAATATAATTTATGCATGTAAGACCACAGAAAAGGACATCATGCAATTAGTACTCATAACTTCATAGGTTACGAATGTTGCCAACTTCTAATGTGTGGTTATCCTATTAAAAAATCATACAACCTTGTATGCCGAGATAGTCCATTTTCATATGAACAAAGTTGTGCTTCACAGTTAAACTACTTTGGTGTACATCATTTTGAAGCTGCTTTTACCGTGGGCCCGGAATATTATTGCATGCGTACAATTGAAATTCAGGAAGCATACTGTCGGATTGGTCGTCTGCTAGTCGCAATAATAAAGAGACTTACGTCAAGTGCTAGTTTTATAGACAGAATTTATGGTCCAATTACAGGAAGAACACTAATGCATATACATACCTAGGCACACACGTATAGCCCTTTTTTGCTTCGTGCGTAAACTTCATTATACTCAAACGCTAACTACAAACGAAGTAAATAGAAAATTACCAATTAAATTCACACATGACAAGAGCTTGGAGAAAGATGACTAGATTCTCTAATAAAACTTTTTACAACATAAGTGTCAGCTAATAGATCCTTGTAATTGCAATGCTCCATACGCTCGGTAATAACTGACGTGCTAATTGTAGGCTTATCTGTTTCTGTATCCTTATGCAATCTTTACAAATCGTCCTTTGAACTTGCAGATCCAGACCACATACATAAAGCAGTTCATTTCTTATGAATTTGTGGTTGTGTCTGTGTCGTCGTGTCTCACCACATGTGACAAATGGTTAAGTTCTACTCTAGCATTTTATTAAAATCTTTACAAGCATCCCACCAACAAAGATTTTACAGAGAAAATCATTCACTGATTTGAACTTATATTATACTCGTATGCAGTCCGTATGCAGTTCGTGTGTATACGAACAATTTTTGTCATGCAGATTTCTCTAAAATATTAGTGAATGAAAATACCTTTTACCTTGATGAAAACGGAGTACATGATTAAAAAGTTCTGTCATTGCCCTCATAATATCCAACACTGTGGGTAACATCGGCGTAATAAAAGTGGAGTGATTTACGTTGATGATAGACTGAGGCTCTTCCCTGGTACAAAAGGATTGAACCGTGTGTGCATCCTCTGAGCTCTGTACAAACTACGACTCCAATTTTGTTTCTTTTCACGGGATTGCCTCTTCTGAATAGCCTCCATCCAGGTTGTAGGGAATTTTGATGGGTGCACACATTGCTCACAACAATGTTTATGATTATTATTAAAGTGGAGAAGAAAGGGAAGATTTCATCTCTCAGTCAGGGAGATTATGATCATGTTTATGGCTTTCCCTCGGTAGGTATCACAGTGGGTAATCCTGAAGTGCCACAATTTTAGTCTAGAAAATCCTTGCCTGTAGAAGTGCATCATCCAGCTTATGTACGTAGTAGCCCAGGATTCAAAGAAGAGTTGAAAGAACTAATGATAATAACTAATATTATGTATTGTATCATCTGTCGTTCCCCTGAAATCTCTCTTCCCTATTAATGTCAATGCTCTTCTTCATTAAAGTACAAACTTCCTGAGAATTATTTTCATCCTCTAAAATCCTGCACTTGTTATTTTTCAGAGTAATTTAATTAATATTATTCGGCGCAACAAAGCACGATATTTTAACTACATGTCATTCATGACACATCGTTCCAACTCTTTTCATTCAGAGATTCATAGGAACTTGGAGGAACTGTCACAACAAATTTAATATAAATGATGTAAAAAGCTTCAATCAGAACCTAGTTTATTTTAGTATATAATTATATAGCGTTAGTCCACATCAATGTTACATAGATATATACATATTTGTAAGTATATGTTGCTATCAGTTTAATTACATTCATTTTTCTTCGTCTAACGTTTCAGCACAATGCCACACGGTTGTGTACGGAGAATGGAACATGGTACATTAGTCCTTCTACAAATAAACCTTGGACAAATTACACTCAATGTACTGCCACATTTCAACCACAGCATCCCCCCGTAACGGATCAAGTGATTGCGGTAAGTTTCTAAGCAAATACTGTTGAATGTTCCGAAATATAGATGTTATGTAAAATATTACCATCAGTTTTCAGAATCGTTAATCAAACTCAAGGATCAGATATTCAAGGCTGCATCATAATGATTAATCTGCATTTCCGAGTAATATGAGATGTAGATATTATATACGTAAACTTGACACCTACGTATTGTACCTACATGTTACCTATATGTATTAGGTGCATATGAATCTCAGGTCTTTCGTAAATAATCTAGAGGACAATAATTTATTGCTTCCGTTCTTCATTGGACTACTTCATTTTGAAGTAATGAAACTTATGCAACAAAATCTGATTGAGGTTGAGGTTTACCTCTTTGAGATGAAATTGCTTGTCTTCTTCATCAAAGCCATGTTTTCAATTATCTCAGTCCTTCATGTGAATTGTGTATGCCGCTAATTTGTGATCATTCCACTTCCTTGTTACCGATATTATTAGTATCTTGCATGCATCGGTCCAATTTCAATGTCCCATATTATGTAATTTAACCATCATTTCCTTAATGAGAAAGATACATTTTTGCATCGCATCGTATTGAATTTGTGTAAAATCTAGAAAATATGTAGCACCATGTTCTAAACTTACATTGTATATATTTACAAATCGTTTTAGAAAATCAAGATCTCTAAATTACTGGTGTTATGGAATTGCTTTGCTTGTAGAATCGTGTAAAATATTAACACTAGATCCTGACGAGAGGCCTCCTGGCAATCGACATTAACTTAACAAGCGTAGACTTCCAGTCACCAGTGGCGTTCGTAAAAGGGAAAGTAGTGTTCACGTCTTTTCTGTGTCGCTGCTCTCTTAGCCTATACCGCACACACTTCATATACATACGTGCTTCCATCCGACCATCCGAGTACAAAGTATCCTAGTTATATCTCGTGTAGAAATGCATACTTCCAAACTGGAAGTATGTAGGACGTATTAAGGACCAAAACTTTTTGCTAGCTACCGGAAAGTTTATTTGGAGTACGACATGTAGTCTCACGAATTAAACATCGAAGTACAATGGGGATCAAGGTAGTACTGAACTGAAGGATCATAAGTTGTTTTTGTCCAATATGAACTCTCCCCGATAAGTAGATTTGGAAGCATTATCATGCCCTCCTTACTGGTCAAGTCTACTTGTTGACAATTTAAGTCATATGAAATTCGAATATTCTACTAAGATTTCACTTTGCGAATTAAAAGTAATTTGTTGAAGTTGCGTTGTCAGTGAAATTTTATAAACACATCTGTTGTATAAGCATGTTATTATCCAGGAAAACGAGGTGGGAAGGAATCAATGTATTCATTCAGCTGTAAGATTGCCTCAATTTAATACGCTTCAACTATGGCTGATAAAAGTTTAAGTCCAGGAGAAAGCAAAAATACGACAGATGCTGGCAACCCTGCCGCAATTCAAATTTGAGTTCTTACTAGAGCTCTAATCGTAAGAGGGGAATCATGACCCTGGTGCGCTGATTGCGAGGCGAAGTGTAGTAGAAAATTTATAAAGACGATGACAAGACGGTAGTCTTAGAACTTCAGTAGCTTTATCGTAGCTGAAGCACATTTTGTGGGCGACAGTAAGAAGACGTATTACCCAAAAAGTTTTGTTAACCTTATATCATCCTACAGAGTGATGCGATATAAAGAGGACGACACACTTTACTACCTTGTTATATAGCTTATACTTTTTCTCATGATTTCATAATGGAAGCTACTCAAGTGTCCACCGTACTAAAACGCACTTCCACTCACGGAAGCTTAAATCCTAGGAGAGATTGGTTTGGCGAGTAGCTAAATCGTTCATTGGACTTCCTACGATGTCAGGTACCCGAGCATAACGCGAAACTTAAAAAAGGATTTACAGAAGTAGATACAATCTTTTCGTACGATCAAACCAACGACGTTCGTTTATCATTTTCGACTAAGGACTTTTATGGTTTTTCTCATAAAAATAATCCTTTGTGTGATTTTTAGCTTTTAAAATAATCCAACTGGATGTATGTAGGTGAGTGTTTCGTTATGAATTTCTGCCAGTTGTACGGGCTAATGAAGTAAAAGTCAGTGAAAGGAAAGTGCTAAAATCGCACGTTACCCATACGTGGGCGACTAAATTGTAAGTCAATAGAACAAAAATCCAAAAGTCGAAACCTAAAACTTTCCTCACAACATGAGATTTGCCTTTAAAAAACCCCAAGGGATATATATGCTTTAACATTTCATTTTCTGTCCCTCGTTTTGAACAAAGCTCGAACGCATTTCACATTTTTATCATTTTCACTTTCCCCATGATGAAGTTCCACTCTGAGAGTCAGACCTTGTAATATACGAAGACAACGTGTGACATACCCACACATTTTTATTATTTATTGCAAAGTATTTCTAATAAAGGACTGAGTATTTTTCTTCTCTTTATTTGCATTGGTGTACATCCATCATTTTTATATAGCTGCCCATTTTCCTAATAGACTTTCCATTCCATCCCTTTAATTTTCTCTAGCTTACACTCCCGTAATTGTTCTCTAGCTATAGCCGGGATATGAGTTATGAACAAAGAAATAGAATCGAAAGTCAATTCAATAACTTTGGACATGGTACTGACTTTCATATAGTGTATGTACGTAAATGTATGTACAAGTATTGTGGTGAACGGAGAGAAAGGCAATGTCAAGGTGTGAATGAGATCTTTAACTTCGCATAGAAGAGCTCCTTTACAATAGAATCTTTCGAAAACGAACTTTCCTTCAAGTGATAACCAAGAACATTTATATTTGTAGTATAATGTACAACGGCAAGTTTGATTGAATGATAAATGCATGGTGTTCTCAGTCATTGTTGTATTGATAGCACACGGTTTAAATAATATACTGAGGAGGCTCGCCGCATATTGAGGAACCACAAAAGAAAAAAAGAAAGGAAAATCAAAACTCTCCCATACAACGCTTAATCCTAGTGGCAGCTGTGGTGGGGGAGTACTCTAATAAATTGTGTTCCCCTTCGAAGAAAGAGTTCTTCAGCACAGTGACAGCTAAAATCCTTGTCTGCTTCTCATTTTCCTCCTCTCCTACAACAACCAGATATGTAATAAACACAACCCATCAACCATTCAGTTTTTCAACCATTTCTCTTTTTTCACAACTCCATGATCTTTTGTGCAAGCTTCAATTTCAGAACTGTAGGTCGTAGGTACAATAAATGTATAGGGAGAATTTTGTTCATGCTCTTTTTGGTAAAGTAGTGGAGGGTTTTGATCCAGAGAAAATAGAACCAGTCCAAGGAAAGGAGAAGTGTGCAAAATCACTTGCCTTTCTTTTCCTCTTTTTGTTCGTCCCTGCTCCCTTTGTTGTTGAACACGTGAGTTTGGTATGCAGGGACATGCCACCCACGGATGAGCTTTCTGTCTCCTTCATATTCAATGGGTATAGTCGTAGTATGTGATCGAGATAAAAAACGGTATGGTAGGAGAACAGAAGGAAAGAAGATGTATCACTACTTTTTCAAGCATATCCCATTCGAACTACTCTGCTCCAGTGGACACCAAAGCAAAACTCTTCGCATATGACTTTTGCTGACAGAGCAGTCACAATATCGCAAACAATAAGAAATGAATTGGATCAAATAAACGAATGATTAGTAGAGCAGGAATGATCTCGTCTCAATTCCAAGAAGAAACCAGAACGTCCATTTTCTCCGAAAAAATAAAGATACGCGTCAATTCAATGGAATATGCTTTGCATCTTGATATTTTTGCTTCATTAAATATTTACGAGGAAAGTTAGTATTCTTGATTATATTAGCAGTCCTGACAATTTGCCACAATAGGGCCGTTTTATATGTTCAAGATGTTGAAGCCTTATGAAGGTCTCTCAATTCAATCACAAGAGTAATAAATATGCATGCAAATAAAAAAGAATATATTAAATGGCCGACTGAGTCTATTTGTATAAAGTTGTGTCTACAATGTCGCCAACTAAGGTACTACCACGAAACAACTCTAATTCTCCTTCTTTTACTTTACAGGACTGGTTGCCGGTTATCAAGCGAATCTCTCAAGTAGGATACTCAGTGTCATTCATCACCCTCGTTATTGCTTTTTTCATCCTCATATCAATTAAGTAAGCCTCACAGTCTCTTCGCCGTTATTATTCAGTTTCGCCTGAATCTTGAAAATTCGACGGAAATCTGTATACGTAATGGACGCATTCCCTTTCTCCTACTCTCAGAAGATACGTTCTTGGAAGAATCTTGAAAACTTTTCCATTAAAAATATGATGACATTGAGCATATATACATATATAATGTGCTATGTTATGTGTGTTTGTCCTCTCTGTAGGAAACTAAGGTGCCCAAGGAACACTCTCCATATGCATCTATTTGTCTCGTTCATGTGCCGCGCATTCATGGCCCTGCTAAAAGACTCTCTATTCATCGAGGGAATTGGACTTTCACAGGCTGTCGTGGATGGGGTATTTTTGCACGAAGTCTCCTCGGTAATTATATTATACTCATCATCATTATATTCTCGTCTTCAGTTCTCCCATTGGGCTTTTCCTTGAATAAGGATGGATGCTGAAGGAAAAAATCCGCTCACCTTTTATCGTGCTACCATAACCATCATCATCACCCTTATATTCCCTCTAACGCCTAAAAAGTAATGTATTTGAACCTACACCCGTTAGTTTTACTCATAGTTTCAGGTTAAGATAGAGAAATAAATAACAATTTCAGACAATTTGTTCTGTTCTATATCTACAAGGAAGGGAGTTGTGGGATGTGGGCATGTGGGTTTATAATATTTCCTTCCTATATTGTATCCCTTAGATTTTGATGAGGTACGTAGAAAATACATTATGTCTTTGTTTTGCAGTCGAAAAATGTCCTCCAATATTGAATCCAGAAGATTATCCTTATCTGAGAGCTCTTTCAAGATAATGTGAATTTTGAGGGGACATAAAATGTAAATTATGGCACAGAATACGACATTTGCCTTGATGGAAATTGATAATTCAGGAGCCGATTTAGCAAATAACTATGAAAATATATTATAGTTCTGCGGGGTTCAGTGTTAGTGTTGAGTTCACTCCCCATTTTGAAAATATTACCTCATGCATAGATTTGAAAAGGACGAATCATGAAAACTAATGCTAATGACACAAATTCTTAACCTTGCGCTCTCAAAAATGTTTTTAGAAGGATTAACCAACACTTACATCAATAATTCATATGTGACGGAAGTGCAAACCTTTCTTGTGTTGTTTGTACTTCCACATTTTCGTCCGAGTCAAGATTACGGAGTTAAGGCTCAGTATTAAAAGAGTGCGAGTGTAAGGAACATATTCAGGTGAATTCATTTCAAGAAATGATTTGCGCGCAGCATGAATACAAAAATGTTTCGCCTATTTACATACATGAGTCAGTAACATGAATAGGAAACCAGGGTGTGCAGTTCTAGGTTCCGAATTTACTAAAGTAATCCAAATAAAGAGTGATGCTTGTCCGTGTGCGAAAAAAAAACATGGTTTCGCTCTTCAACTCCCCGGATGCATATAACAAGATTTTTTTCTAAAGAAAGTAAAAAAGCAGGAGAGGTAGAGGCGAGAGAAAGCGAATGAATGGCAGGTAGACAGGTTGAGCAGGAACTAACAAGAGAAGGACGAAGCGTGTACATGAGAGTAATTTAAAGAATATAAGCACGGTGTCTTTTACATAATTTTCTTTACTTTATATGTTAATGTTATGCAGACTTGGCAGTGCAAATTGGTAACGAGTCTCTGGGAGTATTTCCTTGTGGCAAACTATACCTGGATTCTGATGGAAGGCTTATACCTACACAATCTGATTTTTCTAGCCCCGTTTTCAGACTCTTCTGCGATCACAGCTTACGTGATCTTGGGCTGGGGTAAGTTACATGGGCGAAACTCTGTTTATCTTTTGTATGAGTTTATTCAACGACAGGCGTTCTGTGAATGATGAAACTAAGCTATACCAATATATTATATAGATTATAATTCGCAAGAGAAGTTTTATTATGCTATCTTTCATGATCTTATCTCCAACATGAAATCGTTTTGTTTCACATTGTGAAGTTTCAAGTAATGTACTTCACTTATGAGTTTCTACAACATACATATGTTGCAGTGTACATATTCAATACATATATAAAGTACATAAATATGAAGACATCACATTCCCAGAAACTTGTCAGTTTTAAGGATAAGCAAACATGTTTTCTGTAAAAGGTTGCCCTATTCCTGTGGTGGGATCGTGGGTTGTATCCCGAGCTCTATTAGACGATACACTATGTTGGACTACCCATGAAAATAGTCCGGATCTCTTTCTCATCATTCGCATTCCCATCATTCTGTCGATAGTGGTGAGTTACAGTATGTTTAGCTTTCTACTTATTGAACGTCACGTTTCTTATTTGCCAGACGAAATGAGAAAAAATCCTCATGATAAGATTTTTGCGATCGATTCCGACGATTTGCAAAATTAAAACTTCACGACTTGATTACGATCGTCGTACTTTCACCCTTTCATGCAGAAACTTTGTCGTATGGAAAAAAGTGAAAGTTGTTCTATGCTTGAATTGAGATGAAGAAAGGCGAACCGTTGAACCAGGATGTACATGAGCTAGTGTAGTGATACGTGTAGTTATACTATGTGTGCACCTAATTTACTCTTAGCATGAAGGAAGTTTACTCTAGGGTGGTATACATGGTGGTTTCTTACCTAGTGAGCATATGGTTGGCAATTCTTTCTGTCTGTCAAGGAATCAAATAGCGAATAATTTCAAGCTTGGTTGAATTCCTCTACCTGATTGCTTAAATTTCTTCTGAGTAAATATAAACAGGTTAGATTAAACGTGAAAGCATAAACATTCAAGCATATATCCAACATTATGTTATAGTTTGAGGAAAGTTAATAAAATATTTGGTATGAGCGTGATCACATTTCCTATCAGTTCCGTTAAACCCACAGTTGCTTCTCTTAAGCATGCTTGGGTTAGAAACTAATAAAACATCTCGATGTGTAATGTTTGAAGCGTCAATATTTATCTGGTTTTTCTATCTATCTGTATCATTTCTTAAACAGGGAAAAATGGGAAATTCCACCTCAACTAAGTAAAGTTTGAGTAATGCTTTCTCCGAACTTTCTCCTCCATTCTTGTATATCAAGTACTCTTGTATTCTATGTCGTGTTTTTAAGATGAGACGAGAGATTACATTTACTTAAACCCGTAAGAACCCCTACTGATGTGTTGCTCTTTCTGAGCATCCAAATCTTTTGCAAAGAAACTCGGGCATTGCTGCCACCCCGGTGACAGTTATAGATTATTGTTACTTTCACGTGTATGCTCTTGTTGTTCTAGTAGCTGCGTGAGAAAAGGCAGGAAACTGGTTGCAAATTTGTTCTTTCTGTAACTTAAGTATTACAAACGAAGGCATGATTAATGGTCGTCGTTCTTTTCTCTCGGCTTCACATTTAAAATTCATAATGTTATATGCCTTTCCATTTTCCCTTAAAATGGTTAGTGGAAGTAAAAAAATGATCATTCGTTGCGAAAGATGAGTTACATCTGTATGTCTACTCTATCGCGGTTTTTTTCGGGCTGCAAGCAACATTTACACGATTAGAGCCTTAGAGCTTATGTTTTCGACCGTCATAATCAATAAACGTAGGTGTCGTGTTGTTGTAAAAATGTACAAAAGCTTTTACCTCATATATCACGCATATAAATAATGAAAAATAAAACGAGTTTCATACACACAAAGATGTTTTGTCGTTTTGTACAATGACTTTTTTCGATCCAGCGTAGATTCTCATGAATAAGATTCGGCAACGCAACTAACGATCCCAACTTCAACTCCATATTTTAAGACGGGTTGGGGTGTGGGGATAGTAAATTGTGATCCTGGTTCCGCGTGCACACTTTTAGTCAGTCAGTTCAAGCGTTTTCCTAAACTCACGCTTCAACTCCATGTGTTTGCTTTGACGGAGAATAAGGTTTAATGTGAAATAATGGCGTGTGTTTTTCTTTTCTTTCTTCGCAGCTAAACTTCATATTTTTCTTGAACATTGTTCGTGTGCTTCTTTTGAAGCTCCAGTCGGCCGTATCAATTGAAACACGAAAATACAGGTACAGGTATGTTTGAGTTTTGGGAACTCATACAGGTTTTTACCGTTTTAACTGTCGTACATTCCTTACGTGAGAAAAAGAATTGCTTTCACTCTCTATATATTATACATTCAACATTCTATATATTCTATGTAAATGTTTCAGCTGAAAAACATATATAAATATATTGCTGCTGCCTCTAGATAACTTCGCTTTTTTTGTGTAGACCAAAAAAATCAGCAGACCTGCTCGTTGAATATTTTTTTATTTCTGAATTCCCTTTCCTTCTTGGACAGCACCGCGCTCCAGCATCTTTCAACAAGAAATTTGCTCTACGGCTGGTTAGTGCTTACGCTCGTGTTATAGAGTAGTATAAGAATTCCAGCCAATTGTACCATTTGTCATGCTTCATTTAATCCGTAGTTCTTTTTCCGCAAAAACAGCGAAAATTATATGATGTGGACTCAATGTGCCTACTACGTCTTCCAGGTTTGAAATTTTCTTGATGCTTAAAACAATCAAATAATGGTTGTTGTACAACATTTGGATAGTATATACTATGCGGTGCGTCGTCAGCTTTTCATTGAAATGAATTTCGTTTGAACTGATGGTGTAACTTGGTGAGTTCGTAACGTTTTTCAAGCTATTCCAAAATTCTGTAATCGAATATCGAGAGTAAACAGGCCTCGTTCACATTTAGTTTGATTACAATGATCATTTATATGCATTCGCACAGCAAAGATAGGTCAAACTTATATATGTATTTCGCTATAAACGTCGTTCGTGATGAGAAAATACAATATTTTCATCTTTTCAGTACACTTCAACATACGCCGTTGCAAGTGATGAAGATATGCTCAAACTTTGTGTAACTCTATATTAAAAACCTGCATGGGTGTTTATTGCTTAGCATAAGTATAAAGAATATATACATTATTCAATGATGTTGTATGTTTGTATGTATGAACCTGTAGTCACATGTGCCCTTGTCAAATAATAATTGTATTTAACGCGTTGCAAAGTAGTTTTGTGGCGTAGAAAAAACTAACACGACCTAAAATAGTGCTCACCAATACCACTACTCCCTGTTTAAAAGTATTCAGCACCAGTAAGCAAAGTCGTACATATTTAAGTGAGCTAGTAGATTCGAAGATTGTAATTTGAAAATTGAGTTCCATCAGAAGCGTGTGTGGAATTCCTCATCTATAATATGAAATAGTTATGCTTCCAATGGCCTTGTGACTTGCAAAGTTGAAAAGTAGGCAGATGGTGCTCCTCCGTAGTGTTCCTTGTAGAACGCATACTGCTCGGCAGCAAATAACCAATGATAACGGAGATTTTTTACCTTTGTGCTCCCTTCAGAAAATGGGCAAAGTCAACTTTAGTTTTGGTACCACTGTTCGGAGTTCACTACATGCTGTTCATCGGAATGAGCTACTACATCAACCGTGATCCAGTGATTGAAGTTACGTGGCTCTTCTGCGATCAACTTTTCGCAAGTTTCCAGGTACGATACTATACATTCTTACCAAGTAAGAAAATTGTTACTTAACTTTCATCACATTCATATCAGTTGTAAGCAGGGGACGTCGGTTTAAAGGGATGTGATTAACCAAATCAGTCTTCAATGTTGAAGAGTTTGCTGATGAAAGGTGATCAAAAGTTGTTCCCTGTGATCTCATGTTGGGATATGCTATAAAGTACGTACAAGAAGATAATAAATATATCGACAAGGTCCAATATGGATACCATATATATAACTTTCCTCATCAATTCCCACGAGTAGAACCGACAATTCTCCTCTAAAAAGTAGGAATTGACGAACAAGAATGTAATCAATCACATCAGGATTGTATACACGCCCGCATGTGATTTGAGCTAAAGAGAAGCTATTAAGACTGACATTTTGACATTGGTTTACAGCGGGTGTGGGCTATTTGCAACTCTCACTTTCGATTTTGATATCTTTATCACTTAAATCAAATGCTTCTGGTAAATATCAGAGAGGAAGATGAATTCTTTTCCCAGGCGAGTTTAAGAAGCTACTTTTCGGAAGTGGCCAGAAGTTGTGAATCATCGAGGGTGAAAGTGCCTAACATGAAGCAAAAATGCATTACGTTATGAAGGCACTTATACAAACCCCATAATCCACCGAGTATTTCTGAGTGAACTGTTGAACCCGAAAAAAGACGTTCGCTGAACGTGTGCAAATAATGGCTCAAAGAGAGCAAGAAAGATGAAAGAGAAAGCTGAACGAAGTGAAGGTAACAGACATGATGAACAAGCTTTAAAAAGCCGCACCGAGATTGTAATCGGGATGAGAAAAGCAGAAAAGCTTTCGCATGCAGATTTCCCACGGGGCGCACGCGGTATCCGAAAAAGGGAGTTAGCGGAGCATTCATGCTTTATATATACTCATGTTCGACAGCTTATATGACATAGCAGGGATGAATTGGATGATGAAGCATATAGTGGTGTAGGTGGAGTTGCTTATGTATTGGAGGACTTTTGTTGCCAACAAATCATTATCCAAATCTTCACTTTTCATATATGCACGCAATCATCCGTTGTAGCATTTCGTCTCCAGCTTGCCTGCAAACGATTTATGATAAAAAAAAGAATTTCGACTGTTTTTACAACAGTTATAAATACTTTCCCTACGCCCCGAATTTTATTTTCTCCCACGAGACAAATATAATGAATGACGTAACCATAAAGTGGATTTACAAGATTTCTTTTTTTATGAATGATGGCTTCCAGGGATTCTTTGTAGCCGTGCTGTACTGTCTCTTAAACGGAGAAGTGAGATGTGAACTTGGGAAGAAATGGAGTACTTGGAAATCAGAGACAGACACAAAGAACATTTGGGTTCCTCTCAATCAAATCACCACACGAATGCAGCGGAGGTGAGTTTCCGTTTTTCGTTGTATGCATATATATCGTTGCTCCTTTCACCTTGATTTGAGGAAGCTTCGAAGTTCCAGGAAATGTGCGCATTACAGATACAAACTTACACGAATGATGGTGAACTATTTTCGTATACGTGAGGATGTTACATATTACACAATTGATCGATGATTTGAATGATGTCACGTTCACGTTTGTTATTTTGAGAGTCATTGTTATTCACGTTTTCCCCCGATTTTCAACAAAAGGAGGAATCCTTTCGTTGACACAATATTTCAAAGATAATGAATCCAAGAGATTGCGGGGGCCGGAAGATGCTTATTTGTACCAAAAGGCCTAATTGTGAACTGCAACGTGAAGTTCATCCTTCGTTCACAAGAAACACAGAGGATGGAAAACGAAGTGGAAAGTAAATACTGCCAAGTAGTAAAATACAAGCCTTCTGCTAAACCGCAAAGAATGTTCATAAGATCAGATGAACTTTCACTTTTATGCTGGATATTATAAAGCACATAAAGTTTTCTGTTGCTTTTTGTGGTCATCCAGAAATACAATTGTCTCACGAAGAGTACTCTTTTGTCTTTTCGGGATATGCTGGATATACTTATTTTACTCGCTAGGGTTTCCAATGAAAGAGTTTTACCCGACACAAGCACAATCTAAACACTCTAGCAAGCTTCATGAATCATATGATATAAAGTCTACGTGGATAAGATTATGTAATATCAAAAATTAATAATAATTGCTGGGATAGATAGTTTTAGCATAGACAAGGAACGAGGAAACAGAAACGTCATAAATAACTTAAACAATGTAGCAAATATCTAAAATAACTGCAAAGATACGAGGATACGACCTGCCTGCCCACGTGAAACGGGTACCCAAATTACATGTTTAAATCTAAGCCTTATATATGAATTGAAATGCGGCTACCAATTGCCATTGTACTGCTGAGTACAATGCGTGAGTAGAGTAGTGTTTTCAACTGGTAAGCTTCAAGTTCTTCGAACTCCCAAGGATTAAACCAACGTAACTGGACACGAACGTGATACGTGATAGCTGCTATACACAGGAATAGGAATGTCAGAAATGGTTAATACTTATCTAAAATTTGCACTAGGGTAAAAAATTGAATGATGCAACGAAATGTCTTCCTCTTCCCTAATTATGTGCGTACACGCGTCAGAACTACGTTTCTACTTGCGATTCGATTCGAAGCTAAAAATGACATTTGGGAGTTTCTACGTCTGTATTCTTTATAGTTTATAACGCCGCTACGACTGCTTAGTGCTTATGCTCTAATCGAACGTAAATCCTTGAAATTTATGCATGAAAATATACAATGAAATTATGTTTGTGAATTTTGGAATGCCACGTAGTAATATTCATTCTCAATCTAAATTTAGAAAATCAATATTATCACGAGACAGCAATGTCACATTCCCAACTATTTTCAATTCGCAGATCAACTCACGACGATATTCTCACAAATGGATTGAGTGTCACAACCGGTGGAGGAACAGATAGAACTCTCCTTGGCAAAGGTGGGAAGTATAGGAAGTCTATGGAAGTGAATATCATTACTGAACCCTCTCACCAGGACCAAGAACTCACCGAGGAGCATCATTTGACAAATGAAACTCATGGATATTGCATTGATGACATGATGACTGGGAGCCCACTCTCCTCAAAAGTGAAAGCAGAGCATAACATGTGAACCTGTAGACATCAAAGGTAGAGATCGAAGTAATTCATATGCACTTACAACAGCATTTGGTACTAGAATTTCGAAGTTGACCCTTGATCACACTATACCATTTATAATCTAATCACCTTATGAAAACGTCTGCAGATCTTATGATGCAGAGAAGCGTGCAAGCATTAGGTGTAGGTCACACTTCCATAACCATTTGATTCGAAGACTACTAAACATCCAGAAGGAAATTATGTAATACACATAGGGAAAAGGTTCTATCGGTCATCTATGGTACATTTAAGTAATGTACATCCGTGTACCTACTTTTCAACACAAGCAAGCAAAATTTCTGCAGAATGGACTTTGTGTATTTTATAAAGTTTAATTTTACTATGTGTAGTGTTTTTGTATAAGGTTTTCTGTGATCCACTAGTTGTACACTTGCACTACTGGCTGGATCCTTCTAAAAATCAAAGGGTTGTAATTACTGCTGGTGACAGCATAAATAGCTAACTTCAAAGCTTTAAAATATTTGAAGGAAAAACTTAAATGTATATATACTCTCAGCAAAGTAGTATAGTGTTGCAAAGAATTGTACCACAAATTTGTACTTAAAGACTTACAATGTGTCAAATTTAAAATATCAGTGGGAGTGTACCACATGAATTGTGGAAAAGTACCAAAGCAAGCCAGTAAGTGATTAAGACCATGTATGTATATGGTGAAAATGAGAAGCAATTTGCTTAAGTTTGTGTACCTGAAAAATTAGTGAAGTTATGCGTGGTAGTGGTGGCGTCATCGTTCAAAGTATTTAAGTGAAAGTCTCATGCGCTCTGCAAGTGGACATCTCCAAGTTCCACCGAACGCGAACCTGAATGATTTGTACTTTGAATCACGCCAGTCTCAACCGTATATCCAGAGTCGTATTTACCATAAACATAACGAAGGGAGGCACCATCGATTATGTGACAAGATAGAGATTAACATGTCATATGCTTTATATAGTTTTTAGTAAAGTTTTCCAAGTGTCACCAACGACTTACTCTGTCAAGTTGGTGCGTTTGGAGTTTTGGAAAACAAGACGTTTGACATAAACAACCACTGTATGTATGTAAGTAAACAGTTTTATGTAGTGTTTACCAAAAGATGTCTAATATGTTTGGTACAGTGCTTATTAAAAAAGTGAAAGTGTCAGAATATTGACGAATGATCCCGTTCATCGTAAAGTTTACAAAACAACAGTGTGTGTAAAAGGTTCTCAGAATGTAAAAATATAAGACGTAGTTTACAGAAGTATTTTACAAACTTAGAAAATAGTATGCATCGGCAAGTTATGTTACGCACATCGACACAGCTAATGTATTATCAGACAAACGCAACGACGAGCATCTTTGCAGACGTCTGTTTGCGTATGAGTATACCTTCACGGCTTTGCTAGTTTTTATGGGGCAAGATCTGACAATCGCTTTGTACCCTAGCTGTTTGTAAAACGTTGACTGATAATTTTATCTCATTGCTATAATGGTGTAATGTGCTCAGGCTGCAGCTATTTATATGCTATCTTGGAAGAACTGTAAAGAGTATAACAACGTTTTCTGTAGCGTCTTTTAATCAAAAATGAAACTTGTAAGTTTCAATCCTGTTTAATCTTGCGTTCGTGAACAAAGGGATCTTGATGTAGATTGCTAAGTACATTAAGAAAAAGAAAATGTACAAACTTATGTTGTGAAAATTTAGAATGCAAAAAGGATCTAACTGTAGATACAATGCATATGATTTGAAAATTCAATGTCACGGACTTGTTTTGTAAACACCTAATAGTAGACTGGATACTATTGACTCGAAATATACATTGTCTTAGAAAAATTCTTCCGGAACTTTTTGTGCAGAAACCAACTTTGCTGACACAAATTTCTCTATGATAATGTAGCAGAGAGTAGCCAGTAGTAGTATAATACCATGTTTACCATCTATGAATGTACGTGTATAATTCACCTCGATTCATGCATGCATATGATGATGTACATCACCCACACAAAATGACTATATAAACCTGGTAAGATTTTGCCCAAGCACAATGTCAAACTGATCTCAAAGATATTTTCGTGTTTAAAAATTTCCTAGAATAAACGGAAGCAAATAACATGTAAAATATTTTCACGTTCATTTTCATGAAAAGTGTTTATTGAGCAACGCAACTGAATCCAGATTTGCACATGAAACTCTAAACTGCTCCAGTGTGTCTTCCTGAACAATGAGAGATACGATGTTTTAGAATGGGAAAGCACTTGTGTCGAAGAGTATGGCACTGCTCCTGGATTTTGGATGTGTAAAACGAAATCCCTCTGCGACATCCGGCTGTCGCTTGGCTAGACTATCTTGATCGTGGGTAGGCTCTGTTCGGCTGGGAAAAGGGAAAGTATTCAAAATGTGGAATGGAGGATATGTGTGCGTTTTATATGTAACAACTATTTTACAGTCTGCATATTTAAAAGAGCATTGTCCACCAAGCAAAGGACATTATTATATGTCTGGTGGAAACTACTTATGCGTGTAAATGAGGTTTTGCGAGGACAAACTGTTTACGACTTGACATTCATTCTTCTGAGAAGCATTTATTCACTGCTCGCATTCCCCCGATACGTTTGTTTGTGGCAAGCTTGAGATAACTTTGAGCAATAGTTGCGAATCTCCACACAAAGCCTCATGGCTCACTTTAAGACTAACAATAACTTTCTGCACAGTAGGCGTTCACTGGACCTAAGTACTTTCTTATTTCTTACGCAAAAATATGCGTCACTGCACCCAGAATTGGTATATTCAGTAAATATTACATCCAAATGCCTTTATACATACATATAACCAACGAACTTGTTTGCATATTACACGCTTGTGTTGCTGGACTTTCGTTTTGATTTGTCTTAGTATACCACCTTCCTATGTACATTACAGCCTATATATGTTTGACTGAATCTACGAAATTTTGTACGTATATACATCATTTATGCATCCTGTGCCTATTCAAAGGATTTTTAGATGACTCTCTTCAATTGTCTGGATGAATTTCTTGCTCCAAAGCTTCCCTCCAACTTCATTGCGACTCAAGGAATTTTGTAGCAAGTTGAATCTAGAGCATGGAGAGCCAAAACAAGACTTGAGTCTCAGATTTCGAAGACTGTTTTCTTTTCATGTTGCCAACTCCAAAGGTGCATGAATATTGACCAATAACTCTTTATAGGTTTGCACATAATATCTGTAATTCATACATTTAAATGCGATATGTGGGTTCTCTCCTCCAGAAACTCTAGCTCTTATTTGCGATCATATGCATACAACTCTAATGTCTTCTTCGCGTTACTAGCTTTCACCATTTTCCCGTAACACCAAATAGGCAACCAGAGTATGTTTACGACGTTCCGCTTTAAATGGGAAGGTGAATTTATCCAAGAATGTATTCCGATACTAGCCTTCTCTATATCAAAGTACTGAATTCAATACATGCATGCAAGTATTCATGTCAATTGTATTATGGTCTGTCTTCGCAGAAAAGCAAGAAATAGCTCCCTGTCAAGCATGTTATTCTCATTCTTGACACCTTCTCCATGTTAAAGTGGTTATTGCCAAAAATATCAAGGAAATTGACTTCATCCATGTCTGTCGGCAATCACAAAGTTCCAAGTTCTCACATAAAAAACATGCCATTCTTTCTTTCAAGCATATACTTCCCTCTGTGTTATCTTCTGAGATGCATCCTCCTGACCTGACAGGTGTGCAGAAATGTATGTAATACTTATGTTCCTGGAATCACACTTTCTCCAGCTTTGTCCAGTGAAAAGTTGGTAACGCAATCTGAAAGCACGTAAAACTTCAAAAGTAATTTGGCGTGAGAAAAAGAAAAGTACTTACTTGAAGACGGATTTCCAGTCACCTAGTTCGCAAGTTCCTGAAATTGAAGTTTGACCTTGACTGAATATTAATGCTGCTGTCCTCCAGGAGAAAGGTGAAAGGTTATGATACGTTACTTTACTTGCACTGAAAAAAATAATGCTTCGGTGCTAAACAAATAAAAATATACAGATCAAGTAAGATCATAAAATGTGCTTTTACACCGAGTCTGATTGCATACCCACAGGGAATTATAAATGTTTTGGAGCGGGAAATTTCAAAATGGGTAAGAATTTAAAACATGGATGCATCTCTGATGCATCTTAAGAATTTTTGCCAATATTTTTTTTTGATTTTTAGGTTCCAGCCACAAATTGAAAATTATTTCAAAACCAAAAGATTAGTTAATATTTTTCAAAAACATTTTTGGAACTAACACTCGCTTCGATGAGCCAAGGAGGAATTTTGGAGGCGGAGGTAGCCGAACGTAGTAGGGAAACGTCCCCAGATCTGGCGGCGGTGTCAATGTCTCGAAAACAAAGCGACAATCAGAATTTGGTATCTTTTATGGAGTGTCCTATTTGTTTTGACGTTTCCCTGCCCATTCTCCAGTGCAAGAATGGACATATCATTTGCAATTTGTGCTGGAACGGGCTTCCACCAATAAAACTTTGTCCATCTTGTCGTGTTTCATGTGGTAATTTATATACATTTTGAGTTTTTGGTGTATGGCTTTTATTCGAAGTGTTTCAAGTTTTTACTCTTTATACATTTGATACATTTCCAATTTTATGTAGTGGAACCAACCCGTAATCTAGCGCTGGAAAAAATCCTTCAAGGTTGTGGTGTCCAACTTCAATGCAAATTTTGGACTAACGGTTGCATCGAGAAAATGGCGTACATCAACAAAGAGGCTCATCAAGCAAGTTGCCGTTTTAAGACATACGCATGTCCCATGGCGTCTTGTTGCAGGTGGGAAGGACTAATGGATGATATCGTTGTACACTTAAAGGGTCGAAACCGACCTTGCCATTCAGTTCCAGCATTATATGGTACGTTTGTCGTGTATTATTACGAAGTTTTTCGTTTGTCATTCAATACTCGTATAAATGTTGGTGGGGCTGATTCTCCATGAATAACTTGTTTTAAGCAACTGTAACAATTTGATAATCTTATAAAAATGTGTTTTAGGGGAATCTGCAACTTTTTACTTTAAAACAGACACTTTAGCAGCCGGAGATTTTACTGCATTGGCTGTTCAGATCCAAGTTTGTTTTGGATGCCATTTCATAGTTGCATTTAAAACACGGATCTGTTCGACGGAGGACGACGAGGACAGTGAGCCGGGGGCTTGTGGATGTGAATATAATGCTGTTGTTCAGTTTGTAGGACAGAAAGAAGACGCATCCCATTATGCTTATCGGTACAAATTTATCAACAACAGTGTCCTCTCGGTCTAATTAATGCCATTATACAACTACATTTTGCGATGAAAATTTATTTGCCATTGTAGGATGGAATTGCAATGTAATCGCAGAAGACTTAGTTGGGAAGCGGAGCCTTTGGCCATGTCCGATAGCATAAACGAAGCTGTGGCTAAAGGAGACTGCTTATCTTTTGGAGAAAAAACTATGAAAATATTCAAAGCTGATGATATCGAATTCATTCCTATTGATGTTACAATTTGTAAGAAAACTGATGAATAATTCTAATATCTATAAACCTTGTGTGACATTTATAGTTTAAGCGTTCTGATATAATACTTAATTTAGTGTTCAATTATAAGAAATCTGGGTTTAGTATAATAAGTTAACGAAGTGTACTAATATTCAATTCAATAAATTATAATTATAGCGTTCCTTTCAAATTTAAAATCTATATGTTCATTACGTGCGGAGATATTATTAGTTTTATGGATACTTTACATGTTATATTACAGATAGTCAATTAAAAGGGTTAATGTATTTTGACAAAGCGCATCTGTAAACAATACAAACATATGAAATGTTCAAATTGGTTTTGATACTCGTACTTCATTTTCTTTGATCCACTGAAAACCGTTAATTATTAATATGTCCGTAATTAGTTCATGAGCGTCAATACTGCATTTTACCGAAATATTCGTTCGTACTATTTCGTGATGCTTTGGGCTATTTTGAGAATGTCATATAGATAAGTGAATACGAGCTTATATGAGTTAACATGTTAGCATAGTTTTTTATTTGCATCGTTAGATAAATCCGTAATATCAGGGACAGTTTGTGCTAGTGAGGTGAAGGTAATCCCCTCTATGCCTTAGAAGGATGTAAATTGTCCTAATTCGTTAGACCCCATTAAACGACGGTTAGGCAAGACTTTTTTATCACTGTAGAATATAATCTTGAGTTCTACCTAAAAAGCAATGCTTGAAGAGTAAATTCTTATGGAAATCCAGCCAGCCCTAAAGCATGTTCCCCATTTTTGTAGCGTGAATGTGCCAACCTATAATGTATTTTATGAATGAGAGTACCATACTTTTTCACGGATTCACGTTGAACATTAATGCAATACCGATAAAGAAAAATCTTCTCATGAGCTCGTTCACGAGTCTCACGACATATGCACCCAAAATCTGCCTAGAATAAAAGGAAATGCATTTCATGCATCCATCCATTAATGGCATACATGTGAAAAGCAACAAACAGCACATTACACGAACTGCATCAAGCGTCTGCTAAAACATGCATGTAAGATCTGCCAACATTACAAAGATTCTTGAATTCTTGTACCGATGATGACCTTATGTTTCTTTCATTACATCCTGGCTACATAATTTACTCGATAAATCCATTCATAGCCTTTTACCTTTTCACTGCCGTTTTACAACGCAGACATTTTACAATTTGTTCATTGAACGACGAGAGGACCTTAGGGACTAGGTGCATAGTGCTTGAGAGCAGACAAAATAATATTATGATAACATAACCTTAAGCTAAAGGGTCAATGAAAACGAAAAGTTGTTTGGGCACTTTGTCAGTAGAAAATAGTAGGGACATGGGACACATCCACATGTAAGTGGGGAACCTTATTACAAAGGTGCTTTAATTTCAAATAATCTAACCAATGACGATGACGATATACGTGACGTGATGATATGATTAGAAATTTTTCTAGTTAGCATTGGCTATGTAATGTCACAGTAAGGAATGCACATTGCATTTTGCAGTATGATTTTCATGTGGACTTGATGTATGTTTATGCGTGGTTTGTATCAAACCTAACATTATATTACGCGTTTGCAAAGTTTCTTTTCGTGATATCTTCAGAACGCTGATTTTGAGCACAACTTTAAGGAATCTCATTTATGTTACAGCAGCGTTGGTGTTTGAGGCATCATCGGCACACGAAACAAACCAATGCTGAAAGCTAGCTGAGTTTCCAATCAGTAATTTAACTGCCCGGTGAAATTATAAGAAATATATATAGTTTCAAAGCGACTCATAAGTTCAAGGATTTAAATTCATGAATTTTCATATCTGTGCATGCGTGTTTCATTAAGACCTATCCTGTTGGAATTAGTTCAGTGCTTTCAAATTTTCTTGAGGTGGCCAGTCATCGTTCCCAATAATTGGGCATATCAAGCCGTAAAGTGATTGCAGCAATTACCTCTAATTTCCATTGGAACCTTCATTAACAGAACGTCGGGAAAATGGATAGGCGCACGGTAAGATTCCTCTGATATTTTTCCGTTTATTGTGAAACATTCTAAATGTTAAACTAATTTGATTTGATCGTAATACTTGATGTGGACGTATTGAGAATTTTAAAACATTTTAAAAGAAAGATACATCGCACAATGTTCCGCTGTCCACTAGTGTAAGTTGTGAGCAATTTAGATTCGGTCTGAGCAAATTTCACACATTTTGCATATAAAACCCACGCCACTATATCAACGAGGCTTGCATTGCAGAGCGCTTTGACAAGAGCTATTTCCATGATGCTATGCGCTTTGCATGGCATTCTAAACACTAATATCCAAAAACCTATTTGTTTGGCATGCGTGTGTTCTGTGGAAATCTGTAGAGGAAACTAAGCATGAGAAATCTGAGTCACATGTTCTCATATACTCTTCTCATATTATTGTCTCCGATTTTTAACTCAATATCCCATCCCAAGCGAGAATAGCATAATATTATTGCTTCTTCAGGAAATAATCCATCCGCATTGCGTAAATGAACGAATGCATTTTGCCCACATAAACTCCAAATTGTTCACTTATCCTAAAATCATAAATCCTTTACAATTAATTTTTCATACGTTCTTCCTACTCTAAAACTCTACACCAAAGACCAAAGACAAGGCCGTGTGAACTGTGAAGAGCTCGCAAAGAGTATATAATCACACGACTACTTATAGTATTCAAGCATTGCATAAGATAATATACTTATCATGATAATATGAATTTTTCTTAAAATTCTCATCCTGTTTTAGACGAAATTGTAATGAGTGAAGACGCTGGGAATACGACAGAGGTGCTATTACAAGATTCCAGTCGAAATGCGGATCTGAAGCCAGTTGTGTCTGACTCATCAAACTCGTCGTCCAACAACGAAACAAATACTAAAACTTGTTGTGGTTGTGTATGGACCAGGAAAATGAAAATCGCATTAGGATTAGGCATCAGCTTAGCTCTAGTTAGCGTAGCTACTGCGTGCCTATTCAGAAACCCAACTTTATTTATGTACCCTCTTCACGCGTCTTGTAATGTAACATGGTAAGTGTTAGAGCATTTCAAAAAATATAAGAAAATCAAAAGAAAGTAATGTTGAAACTATAAATTTATGTTGTTTCTGCAAACCAGGACATTCCAACAGGACTGCACCCAGGTTAGCGCTAAACTGGTCGCCCAAATGGAAGCGTGGAAAGATGATAGCACGTGTGGAGAAGGCCAGAAGTGCCTTTATACGGTAGGCATAATTTTCTCCAGCAAGAACCGTGTGTTACTGGAATTTACTTTATGCTCAAATGTTATCTTAATCAGTAATAAAATTTAATTCCAGTTGGGCGAGGTGACAAGCAATGAGCTGCATGGAATTCATACGACACCCAAAGCACGCTATATTGACGACTTGCATTATACATTCTACACAAATTCTGCGACTGGAGGTTGCAATGTTATCGTAAGTATATAAGTATCGAAATATTCGTATTGCTTTCACAGAAGAAAGAATATTCGATAAGCTAAAAAGTATTATCATGATTTACTTAATTATATTCAGGGTTTCTCCACATCAAGAATATTTTTCGCTTTACTCGATTTCGGAACGAATTACTGCAACATTCATAACCTCGTTGAAGGAGCCGGACTTACCAGCGATCCTCATTACAGCGAGCTGACACGAGATGAGATTTGCACGCAATATACGTCCGCTAATTGTGACAAATATTAAAAAATGTGTACAATGTTTAAATATCTATAGTACCTAATCAGTGCGCAGGAAATCGTTAACTAATTATTGTTCCTTTTCGTCTATTCTCCAATAATTTAAGCATGTATATACCAATTAAGTTTTAGACAACGAATAAAGTTAGAAGAACTTTTGTTTTTTACAGGAAACTGAATATTTTGGATTATAAATTTTTGAATAAAATATTTATCGTATGCATTATGAGAATGCTATGAAGTTAAACAAAGTATGAATGATTCGAACGGTTATCATAGCATGATAAGTCCTGCTGCGGGAAGATAAGCACGTAGAGAGATTGCATAGCTATGCTAATACTAATGGAGCGCGCATCAAGGGAACGGGCATCGCGAGACAAGGCGCAAAGGATAGCAGCGTTTTGTGTTGTTTGAGGAAGCTTTGAGTCGTAGATGTGCGGTGTGCTTGTATACATCACGTTCAAAGTTGATTTTTAAAAAATTAATTAAATTTTAAAGCGATTTAGGAAGAGTAGTTAAAGTAGCGTTGTCACAAGTGGAAATAAACTTTCAAAGCTGCAAAGAAGCCATTAAATAATTTCAGATTTTTGTGTCATTTGTCGACTGAGGTGAAAAACCGGCCGTCACAATGAGTAAAGCGCATCCTCCAGAATTGAAGAAGTAAGATTTAAAATATTAAAATAATTTAAAATATTTTTAAGTTAAAATTAAAAGAGTTGTAAGCATTCAGCTTGGTTGTTAGCTGGTGCTTGAGAAGTAATTAACAGGATGAGAAACTAAATTGATTTGGTCTTTGTATTTTTTCAGGTTGATGGACAAGCGATTGGCAAGTGAGTAAATTTGAAACTTCTATTATTGTTTATTTATCTTATCATTTTAAATGTTCTAAACAGAAAACATATAAGCGACAGGATAAGGTCTATCGTATAAATCCTTTATTAATGCTCATGCACATGTCAGCATGTATATTGTCCAATTTAAAAATTTATCAGTTGAATCTTGATATTTGTTTGTAATTTTGTGTATAAATTTTCATCACACATAATTACTCAAAACATTAAGTTTAATCAGTTTGGATATATGTATGTATGTATGTATAGCAAATAAGCTAATTATGGTTTGATACATGTGACACTGACACGGAATCGTTATTTATTAAAATTTTCATTTGAATTTAAAGTGAAATTAAATGGAGGAAGATCGATTAATGGGATTCTGCGGGGATTCGATCCATTCATGAACATCGTGTTGGATGAGACGATTGAAGATGTTAAGGATGGTTCGAAGAACAACATTGGCATGGTGGTAAGTAGAAATGTGATTTTCTGAGTATTGCTCGTATTCGAAATGTTGCGTTCAGTGTGTGTCGTCTACCTACTAATATCAAATTTTCGTTCTCGTTTCAGGTAATCCGAGGAAATAGTATTATTATGATGGAAGCTTTGGAACGGATCACGTCGTCGTAGACTCGTTTTCGAATACAGATGTCCACTGTTGTGAAGATTCAGTACAGCGGGATTTCTCCATTGTGGATGTGGAATTTTCTAGCAAAATTCATTATGTTCCTCCTTAAAATACTGTTTAACTGTAACTTTATTCTTCTTTGTATACGGGATGTTTGTATGACTCTGATTTTATGATAGTTACTTTCTTTTTTCGTATGCTTAGTAAAAATACGTATATATGTGAGAACGCAATAAACTGTATTTGATTTATTACAAAAAAGAAGTTTGAGAATTTTATTTTATCTGCCGTTATATAGCATTGTTAGATAAGATATTATAATTTAATTATTATTTTAGAGAAAGTTTTATCTCATCGATTTACAAAAAAATGAGCCTTGCAAGAAGAATGATATAATATATTTAGAATTTGACATTGAGGAAAATAGGTATTTTCTGACAGTCTGACTTGTTGGTACCTTACGATCTGTTTTCTTTGTTCTGCATTATAACAAACATTTCATACTGTTAAATGAAGGAATTACTTATTACAATTTATTAGTTAGTGCGTATAACTATAATAATAGTGCAGCTATTTCGTATCGTCATTTAAGCATAAAAATATTCGATAGAAGTGATTCTTTACTATAATATGGTGCTGAATGACACAACATTTCATACGAATTCATTAATAAAATAGACACGGAGGAACCACACAATACATGGTATGGTAAAATTTGACTAGTCTTCATACACGTCATTATGAGGAGGACTTGCTGTATAGTTTGTAGTTCTACTAGATTGTGGGCAGGTCCTACCACACGATATAAATGGACATAACATGACACAACGAATTATAATTTGTATTTTTATGTTTATTCGGTTTTGTTGGCTTGTTTTGCAAATTTGCATGCTGTTGCTTTGTAATGAACTAAGGACGCGACAAGGAACCGTGCCACGCTGTCAACTAATATTTAAATAGAAGACAACTATAATAAACGCGATATTTATCACAGGAAAATCATGGAACTTATAAATGTATCCGTGATGTCAAAACGGGCATAAACCTATTGGTCTCGCACTAGCGAATGTGAAAACAGGAATTTATTACAATAGTGAACACTATAAATTAGGTTCTACGGGGAAGTAGTACTCTCTTAAACTTTCAGCTGATCCTCTGAGGCCAACCGATTTTGGCGTCCACTCTTTTGTATGCCAAAGCCGCTGATGTATCTCCAACAGATTGTGAAACCAAATCACACTCAACGCACAATTTTTCTGAAAAGCAGATCGTAGATCACAGATTATCTTCCTGTGTACATTTATCTGATGTTTCATAACAAAATACTTTGTAAATCTTAATTTACCTTCGCCATCCTTGATTTTTACTAGCACGTAGTCTGATGGATTGGTAATTCCTAATTTAGAAGCGACCATTTTAGCCACCTCTCTGTTGGTTGTCGACTCTCGCACAGGTACCACTTTTCTAGAGTTAAAAGACACGAGAATTATACCCTTCCGCAATGCAGTGAAAATGTAATTTCAACACAACGTGATTATTTATAATTACTTTATAAGTGTGCCATTCCTTTCGTCCGGAACAAGAACTCTGACTGATGTAAGGGTGGAGGAGCCCCTGGAGCCAACATTTCTGTTTTTTAATCCTGACACAGAGGACTGCAGCAAGGACAGTGAGTAGTTATTTTGTTCCGACAGTGAGTGAGGGACTAGACCAATCATATAATCTACGTGCGCAGGTAAACTAGTTGACGCTACCGCTCCTACCATTTCAGTCAACAGTGGCAGGAATGAGTCAGAGGAGTAGTTTTCCATGTCTTGCACCTAAAAACGTGTACAATTTCAATTAATTAGATATATCAGCATGAATGCGAAAATTTAAACAATTAATATCACGCACCTGACACACAAGTTCATTCCATTTATCTAGTTTCTTGATTGGAGAGACAGCATCCTCAAATCCCGAGTAGATGTACTTCAACTTCTCAAATGCACTTTTGCTTTGTTGATCCAAAGTAAAGTATTTAAAGTCTGTACTACTTTGGTCCGGAAGAGAAAACGGCTCTTGCGTTTTGCTTATGACGGATTCAATAAGCCCCCGAATATGAAGATGTAGTGGAGCAATGACTAAATCAACAAAAACTTCCTCGAGAATGGAATCAATGCTTAAGAACTCGGAGTCATTGAGTAGTTCCGTCTGCTGTTTTATTTCTAATCGTAACTCCGAAGTTTCAGGGCTGACCCCAACAAGAAAATTCTTCATTCCCGATATAAACTGACGAACATTCCGCATTACCTTCTACAAAATGAAAAACAATTGCATTAGCTTGCGACAAAAACGTTAAACTCGATTCAAAATTTGGTGTTAAATTTCTTACACTAGGATCATGCGTTTTAGCTGATATAGTACACGAAATGAAACTTTTCAAAGTTGGACCAAACACTCCGTCCTCTTTCCCAGCCATTTTGCGTACCACATTAATAATAGCCTTGCTTGCTTTGTCAACATTTCCACTCACTTCCAGTATTTTAGACACCTGTGAACATTTAAAAATAAATCAATTACGGTGACTCAAACCCCCCGGTAGTTACCCGAAAAGTTACTTGATCAAATATTTCCGTACCCTCTGCTTTGATTCCACGGGTACGGATGGTACCGATAATTGGGAAATATTTCCTTCCTTCTGGGGCACAGTCAACTTTCGTGTTTTGTCTAAACTGTTTTCAAGCATTTGCAAAGAATCTAACTGCTGAGTAGATTCTGAGACCAGACGCAGTAAGTGCTCCCATTTTGAAGAATCCCACGGAGCAGAAATTTTCTCCTGGCCTTCTCCCTCTAAATGACCGTCTTCACTAGATTCGTCGTCAGCTCGTTGGATTTCCAAGTTGTCGTACCGAGAGAACCGGTGGAGATTATTGTTACTGCTATCATAATCGCTCTGGTTATTATTGACAGAATTTAAAGAGCTTTCAGTGCGGCTAATCCCACTATAATTATCTCCTGAATGATGATCTCCTCCACTTTCTAGATTGAACGGCGAATTTGGGGGAGTAAGAACAGGAAATTTGGCGGTAGCCTCCTTTGCCTGACGCTCGGTATCCTTCTGCGATACAACAAACTCCCACGAATTGTCAACTCTCCATGACTGGTTGTTGGAAACCTCGAGAATTCCCGATTCATTTGTTGGATGTAAATCAGGGTCTGCAAGTCCGTCGGTGTCTAAAAAATTTAATCACAAAAAGGCAAACAGTGAAAAAATTGCTATAAAATATTTCCATAAAATGTCTACAACAATCAATACCTTGTTGTTCCTTGCATGATCGTTGCAGGTCTGAGATTCCTTGATTTTCTGTAATTACTGTGTCTGACACACGCAGCTGCTTCACATTCGTACTGAACAAATTGTCCACACTGCCACCAGTATGACCTTTAGAATTGTTCCAGCTCTTCTCGTTCATGGCTGTACGACTAACAATTAATTCACTGCCAACTGTTGCAACATTACTCACACTTTTTCGGGTAGAAATGTGGTGCTGACTTGAGCTAATACTTTCGTGGTAACGTTTAGTTGTAATTTGTTGTTCTCGTTTCTCCTGCAGTCGTTTCTGTAGCAGGGCAATTTTCCCTTTCCCAGTTCCAACCGTTTCTATCCGACTTTCGTCCTCGCTTAGTGCACCGCCTCCCACACTAAAATCGAGTTTCAGAAGGGATAATACTGGTTGCGACCACCGAATGTTGGGTTCAGAATGGCGATGATTGCCAAAACGTCTAAACGCAATAGAATCCACTGGTTCAGAATACAGGCCTGGACTTTTCTTGTTATTTTCTCCGTCCACACCAACAATATTTTGAGTTTCGTCTCCAGCCCTACTTCTTCGTTTCACATTAGTGTCAGTAATATGAATTTGAACTTGACTTAGTTGTTGTCCATTTACGCTATGCCTATTATTTTGAGCATTCTTATTTTCCACAAGGCGTTCTTCATCTTCCGACTGAGCTGTGTTTGGCGACTGGATCTGGCCTTGGTTATTATTCTTATTCATAAGCACATTAGTACAAGTGTCCAAATCTGAGGCCAGCGACGAAGCTATTAAATCTGGCTTAAAGGTCGACAATCTTGGCGTATGAGCTCTTTCATGGGGCGACCAGATATCTTCGTAATCACTTGCCTTGTCGTCGTAAATCGTTTTCGTCTATGAAAAAAAATCATATCAAGTATTTTCTTGCATATACCTATGCAAAAGAATTCTCAAAAGCCAAAAAGCGCACAAGCATTCGCTCATTTAAGTCTTTATAACAATACGTATTGCGAAAAATATTTAATCCTTGTATTTTTCTAGAGAGACATCCTATTTCCAAGCATTTTTAAAGAGTAATATTTTGATAAGGGGCATAACAATTGATACAGACGGCTGTCAACATTCATGTCGGTTCAACCACTCCACCATGAGCAGAATTAGTTGGAAATTTACACAAAAATGGAAGAGCTACACCGAGGAATCTCCTCCCGATTATTAATACCTAGCTGTCTTGGCAGATTCATAAAGGACCACAAGCAAACCGCACCACCGCTTGCTTTCACAGTGTAAGTAAGGGAGCATCCATTCTGCCCCAGAGACCCATAAATATTTCTAAACATTGTCACACTCATTTCATTTCATGCTCTCTAGCGACACAGATTAATGGCATAAGGGCTTGCATCTGATGTGAGTCCATAAGAAGAAGGAAGAGAATTAAAGTAGGATTAGGGAGGAAGAGTCAAGTAGAGCCACTGGCAGCAAGTACGTGTGCTTCTCTTCCAAAAAAGACAGCTTAGCTATTTGTTACATGAGCATGAGGAGCGGAGAGAAAGCCTTTAAAAACTTGTAATGTTTTCTACAGACGGATATCGATACCCTTAAGCCCATTTCATTTCATAGTAGCTGTCTGACCCACTTTCACTTATGAAACGGAAAAAAGCGGGTGTATAGAAATTGTTATGGGCGAAATTCCTCACTCCCCCGACCAACAGTCGTATTTAATGGGAGAGAAAAGTTATAGAATTTTATTAAATTCTCGTCTCTTGTACACACCAACTTACTTTTACGAGTGGATAAGAAATGTGAGAAATGAGAACTACTACAAAGTACTACAACTACGAATGCACAGTTTCAAAATACAGTGTGTTGGTGGCTCTTTCACATTTGACTGTGAAAAAAAGTTTCTTTCTCTACTATATCATATGAGACAAGCAATTCGATTAAAGATTCATGTGAAAAACAACACTCCAAAGCATAACTCGTTACTTGTGTACGAGAAAAGTTTTCAGGTGTGCAGCACGAAAAGCGTCCGTGTTTCGTTGAACACAGCTTCGGTGAGTGCATATACAAATAGAAGGTACAATACGAAACATCTCACTTTCACTCATCTTCACTATTTACAACTTCTAGACTATCATGCAAAAGGTTAGTAGTTACCTAAATTTTATCCTATAGCGTGTTTTAGGTATTGACATACTCCTTTTGTACTTACATCAATGCAAGCCGAAATCTAGATGCACAAACATCATGTCAATGTACTAGTACGAAATTCCTCATAAAATCTAGTTTGCAGCTTGCTATTCCCTTCCAGCGCTTGTACTGCAACGGAAACGTTAAGCCCAGGAAGCGTATCGCATAGAAATATGCAGCAAAGACGTAAAATAAAGAACAAAAGTAAACCTTACTCCCTTAAACAGATCTAAAATCTCTGTATCCTTATAATGAATGGATTCAGCTTTGTTTCCGCCAGAATTCCGTTTCTTCTTTTTCCCAGGACGACTACTTTTCTCACTAAAAGTTGATTGCACTTCCGACGGTGTAGATTGAACAGAGGATGGGAGCGACAATGGAGTAAGTAAAGCTGATCGCGACCATCTTGGAGGAACTGGAGGAGGTGTACAAGTTGCCCCTGTACCACCTACAGTTGCTGTACAATTACCGAGCTCCAGAGTTGTTGGTCGGCACGGCCTGAATCGTTAAGAAAAGAGAAGAATGAGCGTCTTGAGAAGAATTAAATTCAAAGAATATTATCCTGCCTCTGCTCATTAAGAAGAGATAAACGTAGTTTTTTCAAGTGGACAAGACGTAGTTATGCAAAGGGAGTATAAAGTGCTCTTGAGGAGCGCCATTTGCAGAACGACCAAATCTGAGAAACCGTGCGTACAGTTTACACATATTCAGCAGTGGCTGAACAAACATTGTGTGCCTAACCCAAACCGTTGCGATAAGGATATACACATGTAGAGAGGACAGAGTCGACATATTATTGTAACGCACTTTGTGTGCTACATACCATTGGGATCTCTGAAAACTTTCTGGCCAAATAATATGTATTCTTATCACTGTCACACCTTATCAGTGTAAATACAACAGCTAAGCTCCAGAACAACTTTTAATGATCCTATACTGCACGCTTTTAGTTTAGCATTGTGTTCGTCGTACAAATTGTGAGCTGGCTTTTCAACATGTACAAAAAGGTCTGCATGTGGCTAGCATATCGCTACTGACTCATTATCCTACAAATACGGAAAACATGTCGCACAATTTCTGCGATGTGTACAGTGTAAGCACAAAAAAGGGAACCAGAGTAGAACAGCGTCGGTATTTTGTATCGTTTTCCTATACAATATTAGCACTTATTACGGCATCAGCAAAAATGTGTATTGGTTCTGTTCTGTTTTCTTACATATGCATCTTTGTACTTACAATTAGACGCACATCCTATACATCATTGAATGGTTATGCACTATCACGTACACTCGCATCCGCCCACGATTCTCGTAAAATTAAAGTCGAGCATTATGTATATAAACTTACTTTCTTGTACCGTCACATAAACTGTTTTGGCTTGAGCTGGAATGGCTTTCTAGACCAGACGACAAAAAGTTCTTGTTTACTTCTACATCCGAGGGGCTGCTGAGGTCTTTCCCACTTCCGCTCGATGAATGAGTCCAAAATTCTGGAAACAATATCAGACTCATATTACAACTGAACTCTTATAAAATAAGCCAAAAGGAAAGTGAGTAATAAAGCGTATCGCGCACAGGTCATTAATACATTTATGCCGTCTTCTTTTTTGATCTATTGCATGCCTTGTTAGTCATTATACTATCGTTTTCAGAAATAATTACTGTTTTCCAGCAGTGGCATATCTTAATAAGATTGAGATGCTACATAGCAAAATTGCGTTGCTTCTTCCAGGCGAAAGTAATTTTGAAATGAGCTCAACTATACACACGACTGAAAAGGTATCTTCGGCTAACAAAAATTATCTCATTACAGCGCTAATATTTCATTCGTTAACATCACACTAAGAAGCACGTAATCAATGCAACTACGTTGAGTTCCGCATTATTTGGATTCCTGGAACAAACGTGCGTTTCCAGCTCGTACGTGCACATTGAATGTACAAATCTGCATATATGCTCACATTGTTACCCCGTTCCGTTTGAGATACCATTTTCGGGAAAGATTTTACGTACTGTGTATCTTCTATCCTCCCACCTAATCTATCCCTGCTGAAGCTACTTATCATTTATCCGTAATTCCTAAACACGGCAGGACATTACTTTGAGAAATGTAAAGCACCAACATTTAGACAATTTTGAATCTCAATCCCTTGCATACGAAGTACGTATATATACTTCTTCAGTTATTATACTTATACTGCTGCCTTTGTCATGCAATATGCTATGCTTCCTACTCTAATAACTACAGACGCATGAAAACAGCTTTTCCTATCATCCACATCTCACACAAATGGTAGTAGTAGCAGTAGTAGTGGTTGCATAAAACATACCCTGGAAATTGTGCGAACGTATACCGAAGTACGTTCCAACCCGATTTTCTCAATTTATGTACATTAATGTATTGTGCGTGAGCTCATCGTTGATTTCTACGCTCGATGCACATTCCACGAACGAAGTGCACTTCATGCGTCAAAATATCTTCTCTCATCCTCTCCCCTATTTTGTGGTGTAAATAATGTTAATATTTTAACTAATTAATGAGACTCCGAAGGGGGTTATTGTGGAGAAGGGAGAGCGCAAGTGTTACTGGTACTACTGGAGAGTACATTAAACAACTCATTTAGTCAAGTGTAAAACTTACCTTGCCCTAAAAGTGCATAGGATCTCAGTTGCTGTCTTGATATAGCGTCAGCGATCGCAGTTGGCACACGTAGACAGACGGGTATTTCATCACTGCAAATATAAAATGAGGGCTCTTTAGCTTTAGCACATCTTCGTTATCGACATTGCACACTGCATTATGTGCGTATGCATCACTGCGTATGAGCATCATGGTAATCCCCCAGTAAACACATATATTTCATACGTGCAATTTAATGTTTGTGCTTGATATGACTATGTGGAAATATTTATAACAAGTATATTCTCAGTCTGTTAACGTATGGTGAAACTGGATTCTGAAGCTTCGTATAAAATTACCTATATTAAACCCAGTAGTATATGTCATAAATGTATCAATAGATCATAGAATATATATACATCTATGTAGCACCGTTAGGTTAAAAAGGAACCAGTTCTCACTTTCAGACGTTAACTGAATGTGTGGATTTTAGAGTCACAGCATAATCCTGATCATACAGACAAGACTACCCAATACTGAACCTAGATTCTGAGAAACACACGTAGGAAATGTGGGTTCATGAGTTTCAGAGAGGAAATCTGGGAATTTTAGCATGAATAATGCAAATAGGATTATTTTCGGAGCTAGAGGCTTGCTCACATCACACAAACCATATGCCTATTCGGAATAATCTTCCCACTATTTTCACTTCCACTTCACTCCCTTTCTGCACAAACATGTATTGGAACATTAGTCTGGGATGACCAGCAATCCTCTATTTTCCATAGAATTCTAAATCCTCTCTGAAGATGAGAAATATCAACTCTTTGACACATGGTTTTCAACTTGTTTTAATCAGGGTAATGCAGCGTGACATTTAATTCTATTAAATTTAATGGTGTTTAAATCGAAAGATTACGTTTTGCTGATAACTCGACTACTCGCATAGTACTGAGGGACTGAGGGATTTTTGCTTCATTTCATTTAGATCGGAACCAAAAAGGTTTACAGAAACAAGTTTACATACCTTACGTCGCAGTAATGAGCAATGAGCTGGTGGACGGTTTCAAACGTGTGGGTTGAGTTCTCAAGAGCAATACGATTGCCAACGGCTTTCAGCAAGTAATGTTCAACGTGATTGCCCGGCAGCTTCACTGATAATGCCATCGTCAGAGGTTGCGTTGAGCTGCGTACAATGAAGTTTCCCACCTCTCGTCCCTGTACACAAAAAAAACTTCGTTTGGTTCAACATTTCAATACAATTCATATAGCACAACTATCTGTTGGCTACAATAATTCTGAAAAGCTCTAATACAGAGCCCAATGCAGGGAACTCATCTTACTTTTAAATTAATAACATCACGTCATAAATGTATGTGCACAGATGTGCAAAGGTATGTGCGATCACAACATAACTCTTTCTCAATCATGAAATTTCGCCTCTGCGTTGTGCAATCTTATGTATACTCCTTGTCAGACATTCGACTACTAACTAAGAGAATCCATATTATTATACTAGGTGTACTTTATGATGTTTGTGTATGTTTACGAATGCAGCAGTATACATAAAATTCCCAACGAAGAAATGATGTTTTGCAAATACTTAAATTAGATGTTCGCTCTACGGCTAATGCTTCGTCCCTGTGCCCATACAAAAACCTTGCGCAGAGATGAGCCCTGTACACAGACATGAGCCCTTTGTAATAGCACAAAGGTGAGCCAAGCACATACAGCAGAGAGCTCCACGATTATTTAATGTTTAGTCTCTCACGGGCTACAAACAATTTTGTGCTTCAGTTCAGTTACTTCAGCTCAGCTACACTTTTAACGTTTACGTCATTCATTTCCAAAGTGTATAGAATAAAACCACTAAAATATTCATTTTTATTAATTTTTCTAGGCCCGACTAAACTTGGATTTTGAGTGGATTTTTGCTAATAAACTGAAAGCGAAAATGAGCGAGAGCTCCTTCGCTAGCAGATTTGAAATCAACACATATTTAAAAGTGCAAATGTATGCAAAGTGACGAATTGTGCAGTACGGTTAATTTTTATTTAAAATAAAAAAATATATTTTTATGTTCGTTGTAATATTTGCCGAAGTAACCCTTCTAACATACGCACGATTAAACGAAGGAGACTAGCATCACATTATAACCGAAATGTTAAACTTACATAAATAGGTCATTTGAGATACCTTGATAAACATGTATGAAAAACTTTCTAGTAATAAATTAATAAATTCATACCTGAAGTAAGTGCAGAGCTCCAGAACGTTGCAAAGACGGAAGGAACCATATTGGATGTGTTCGTATCAGCCTCTCCAGTAACGAGATTTCACATGTTGGTGAAGCTGAAGAACCACTTGAGGATTTCGAGGCTGAACTGGAGGCATAAGACGAATCACTGGATGGTGATGGAACACAGTCTGACATGACCTGGAAAAGAAAACATAATGCATTCATATTTTGAAGATCTGGTCAGACGTATAAGGTACAAACGTATAACAGAACCAGTAAGAGTGTTGTTAAGAATTTAGAACTTCTTATGAGTTTCTTATGCGGAAACCGTTACTGGATACTTCAAGCCAATCCTAACTTTCCGTATTGATTTTACATTATTTTATCTATATTGCAGCATACTTTCCAACAAACTAATCCACAGCGACCCATATTTTTGACGGCAGCAAAACTGCTGCTCCTATTTTCATTTAGTTTATTCCTCATTCCCAACAGTTTGATTTTGTTTCACGAAACAAATAAGATCAGCTAAATGAAATGTTTCGGCTGGATACGTGTCTATACATTAAATATTCAAAGTCCAAAGGGGTGGGTATGTTAAGAGAATGCACTGGTAAAGTTCGCGGAGTTTGAAGTTATAAAATGAATCGGGAAATAATTTCAAAGTTCTTTATAGAAAAGAGACCAGAAACTACTAAATCCACTTTCAAGAATCTGGCAAGCTTTATAAACCCGTGCTGCTCCCACTTTCTCTTTGCTTTCACCTTGAGATCGCACACTTTTTCTCCATTTCTTCCTGTTTCACACCCTCGGGCGTAGTGAAAAGTTCACCACGACTGTCACTTTTATATTTACCACTTTCCCACAAACTTCTATATATGTGCTGTGGCAATTTTCCTGGAAAATGTGTTTCTAATGCTATCACCCCACGTACGAGTATTTGGTCTGAAAGTTGAGCCAAAAAGTGTGAAATAAATAAACTTCCCTTTCCAATAATGCTCTAACTATGAACTTTTCATGCCACCACTTTTAATCAAACTCCCAATTTCAACAACAGTTTCAGTTTACGTGGCCGCTCTACCATACACTTTTCACTTTCAGCTTCGAGCAGGAAAGCAGCCAACCTAGGGAATACAGAAGCTTTCAACTTGCAGTGAATTCCACGAACACATGGATCCTATGATGACACTAATAAGATATTTGCTCGTTGGCAAAGGCAAACATGCTGTTTCTCAGCTTCCCAATGAACTGCCATTTTTGAAAATACATTGCTTTCTGTTACCTGGAAAGATGAGTAATTGAAACTGTTTGCCAAAAGTTACACACAGAATTGACGGGGAATTGTAGCGGAAATACATTACGTTTACGTTATTTGATTTTACAGAAAACAACAGCCACGAACTACGAGTACCAGTATGCACAAGAATATACAGAAGCATTATGGGGAAGCATTAATCTGCTGACATTAAATGGTTGAATCAGTATCATGGAGTTCGGTTTAATTGCCAATTGTGAGTGACATATCGGATACCAAATTATCACTTGTATGAAATAAAAACAGCATTATCAAGGAGAATAATGCAGTTTCAGTAATTCTGGAACTGATAACAAAAGGCATCAAGTGACAAAGTGCAAGCAAGCGCGTAAACACACGCTATCAATCTAACTACATATCTACATAGCCCGTCAGACAATCCACAATTTTTTAACCTGACAAATACGAGGATGCACTCCGTAGTAATGTATCAGCTACCGAAAAACTTTTGTGTACGCGTACTCCAGACAGATACAAAATGAGCAAAAAAAGATAGTTGGATGACAAAAGTTTTTTTTCTCGTGTACGTATGTGTAAGACGCAGACGGAAGCTGATTTTTAGCTCTGATCTCCAAACCCATATCCCAAACGTAGAAACCAGTCAACTAAGTAAAAAGGGTCCTAAAACGAAATCGTAACATTCCTCCTACGAACATCATACATCGGAAAAAATATACCATAAGACACATGTAATTGTGCGGATACAGAGATCACAATGAGTGCTTGTATCGAAGTGATCTCAGTCAGGCTGCAGGACTGCATTTAATAGGACAAAAGAGACGGAAACGGATAAAGTTGTGAATCACTATAAAGGAAGAATAGATACATAGGAAGGGAGTTGAATTCGCAAGAGCATCGCACATGACAAGTATAAACAGTTTTGATACGCCATATCGATAAGGGAGTATCTTAGAGAAAAGCTTGTGTTGCACTTGTAGATAACTTTTAACTAACTGCAAAGTGACATGAAAACTTTACTGAATAACTCCTTGCGTATCCCTATGTTGTCAGCCTCCTTGGTCCATCCATCTGTTTCGCCTGATCCGATAAAATAAACTCACTGACATTGACTTTACTTCCCCTTCTTTTAGAGTGCACAAGCGTTCGTCCCATCTCATCGTGTACATTACGTGCATGAACTACCGTAAAACTTGTCTTTTTATACTCTGGTGTAGGGTTGCGTATGCGTTTGTGAGCTTGTAAGGTTTGTATGTATGCTTGCAAAGTCTATTACATGTAACTTGAGACTATGAGAGCACTTCAGTTTCCCCCAATTGTACAGTGGAGCACGAGTTGCCTATTACTAGATTGGTCATCATATCATTAATGCATCCGTTTGGGTTGTTTGTGTACTACGAACAAATTCGTAGAAAAGATTCGGCCGATTCTCAAACAAAATCAAGCATTGTCTAAACTTACTCCAGCGTCAAATGGAAATGGAAACCAAAGAGGCATGATTTAGGATTTGAAAATAACAGTATAAATTTACTCTAGAACAGGAATTAATGGGTAGTAAATAATTAATATACACCTTTACGTAAAACTGGTTAGTGCTCAGTACACCACCCGAGATGCAGTTCGAAGTTCACATTCCCCTTACTTCTCTGGCGATCAACCCACCAGCACAGCACAGCACCAGTCATGCCTTTTCATTATTTTATATTATGTGCGTACCTTTCTCGTAAAGTGTACTAATGTGCCTCCAACCCACCTTGCTGAGAAGATGCCACATCCTTTAAGCCCTCCAGGAAATCAAGAGCACACTCCACGAACTAATTATATTACTGCCATAACAAGAATCGCCCAGTATATTTTCTGGCGAATCGGAATGTACTCCCGTAGAAGTGCAATAATTCATCGTCACTTCCAATTCAACAAGGATGTTCGACGTTAGTGGCCAACATTGCTACAACCATTCTATTCACCCCAGATTGAAAAGGAAGCAAATCATACCACCACGATGCTCCCTACCAAAATGAGCAGTGAGAGGTTGCCGAAGATAATGAATGTGGGTAGAAGAGGACGCAATACTATGTGACATGAACATGACGATTCAATATGTTCTGGGTAATTTGACAGACAACATCGGTGAGTCGGTGAGCTGTCATAAAGGCAGGAGAATTCGAGTTTTGGGTATTTCCAAAAAAGGGGAAATATAATAACATGGCCTAATCCAATCAGCTCGGAATATGCTGCCTTTGTCAGAAACTAGAAACGCATCAAGGACGAGCTCATTATGTCTTCATAAATGAAATGCTATATTTCTTTCAACGGTCATTAGTAGGTATATATGAATCGGAGGAATGGCATGCCTTGTACAATTGCTTTCAGACATTTATAATGTGCTTACAATGTATGTACGACTTGCGAAGTTTTCCTTCATGCATCTTAATCTTGACCATATAGTCTTTTGTTAGGCTTTCTTGTGATCATCGAACCAGAAATGTATTTCTTTCTCTGTACGACATGCAACTAAAAAAGATAACAACCAAATGCAACGCATCGTACGCCGCTGGCATACCATTACAACCAATTTACCGATTCCTTACAATTCACCAATCTAGCATGGCTTTTTACTAAAATCTTATTATCTTTTGTGCTCTCTCCAGGATATTTTTCACGCTAACACACTTCCGACATTTCGTCAGATGAAATTACACTGTTTTCTTCATGGGATCTCTAGATTACGCAAGACCCACAATTTCGTCCCCATACTTATGTATGAAGTAATTTATGCATGGACAGCCAAATGGTCAGTACTTTATCTAAAGTAGGGCAGAATCGTTCTGCCACGGTAACCCCGATGAATAATTTCTCTAAACATACATATTTAGTTTAATGGAAACACCAACGGACGTACCAAGAAATTGAAACACCCTTCCAGCTTCCAGCACATATATTCATACAATGATACAATATCTGTTCAGTCCAACTCATATGTAATCCAATTCGCGACATCATGATATCACTCTTGCGTCGTTGTTCACAAGTACCGATAATATGTCTTTCGCTAAACTCAAAGCAGGCAGCACAAAATTTCTGCATACGTTTTCAAAGAATTCTTTTCGTAGTGAGAGAGCTCTATAATTTCGAAACGTAATGTTTTAGTGAACCAGAGGAAAAATATTCTTGAAATTTTATACCGACTGCCAAGGATTTTTTCGTCTGAAAATTCATTCGAAAGTTTTTGCAGTACCTCTACAACTCTATTTTCTTGCATAAGCACATCTACTTAGCATAGAAATTGATATATGTATGCTGCGTATCATTTTAGTGGGAATGGAGCAGTACTTAAGGAATGTGTCCTGTTTTTGCACTGGTAACCAAAACCGCTTGAAACTGTTCTCTTTGTTGTAATGTCATCAGAAAAAGAATGCATCTTAAGCTAACGCATAATGTATTACATCCAAAACCACTCAATGCCAACTGCAGCATGTTATTTTCATCTTCATAAAAACCTTCAAAATATTTGGCTCGCACACACGCTTAAATTCGTTCTCCGCACTGTGAGAAAAAACTCAGTATCTTAAAAGTAGGAAAAGTAGATAAAGAACCAACAGCTTTGGCTGTGGCGAGTCACTCATTCACTCAGACAGTCAACATAAAAACTACATGCCTCCGAGTAAATCTGTAAATGCCAACTTTGCCATTTATTCAGAGAAGTTATGGTACTGATGATGATGATGCTGATGAGACACTCAACACACCACCTCCACAATGGTGCTACTTGTCTGCTATTCGCATCTACGCATTCTTTGAATTATAGATGACATCGCATTCGTGGATTACTCATTCGATATTCGATTATGTGCTTGATTCCTCTTTCGGAATTCGCAAGAAAATTCTAGGATTACATGATGGAAATTTCTCCGCTGCTATTGCTGACAATACTTGACGGTGACCAGGATCCATGACAGATAAACGTATCAATTATACTGATTGCGGAGATTGCTTTCATTTGAATGAATAAGGGATCTTAAGAATGTACCTAATTTTTTAAGTATCTAGTTCGATGAATCACAAAAGGAAGCACTTCTGATGAAAATCGCGTCGTAATTTCTATGATTCACAAACTTTAAAGGCAGAATCTGACTTAATATGCTAATTTGAGACTCCACATACCATACCCAAGAACTGAACACTAGAAAATCGGCAAATCTCAATAAACCCGGCTATGCGAATCCAATAGTTTGCGACGATAAAAATTCTTCCTTTTTCTAAAATAAGTCGGGAACGACAAACTGCACACCTAACGGTTAGATTAAAATAAAATGGATATAATGGAATCGAATGAAACTTACTGCCAGAATATTTTATCCTGCACTTTACTATTTTTTGTACTATAGACGTATCTTCAGAGACTTTTGGATGCGCCAATTAAATTACTTCAGCACATACAATTGAGCGTGAATGCACAGCTCCGTCTGGAAATGAAGGTTGTAAAATCACATTTTCCTCAACACTAACGAACCTCTAATCTCACGGAACAACTATCACGTACTGAAATGTACCGCATAGTAAAGCTCAGGTTTGCATTTCATATACGAGTAAAAGAAGCAACGCAGCAAGATTAAAGACTCAAATCAAGATCGCCGATCAATTCAACCTCCAGCTGGCAACAATGCAACAGACTCAATAATAACAACACAACACAATGTAATACCTAGTGACAGCGAGACGTTGTATAAGAATGAGGAGATATCAGCGCATTTACTACCGCATAGCGCTGTCACTTGCTCATCGTAGCTTGAATCACACTGAAGGCTAAGCCAGCAAAAAAATCCTCCTTAACTAAAAATGCGAAGCAACTTAAGGAATGCTTTGAAAGTGAACGTAGCAAGTCAGACCAGTTTACCACTTTGCCTTGTTCATTCATTTTTTCTCTCTCCTTCCACTGATTCTACTCTTTCAATGTAATATAAGTACATTAACGTCTCAGTTCGCTTCTTGACTGAGAAGCAAACCATTTTTTATGAATGTGCATCGTGAGCGTGTATTATTCTGTTTGTTGCACACTGTAAACACTCACTGCCGCTTTCGTACCAACTTGCAAGCTGTAATCTTATCAATATACAATACATAGTGTGGTGACTGCACAACAAGGATCATTTGAGTGGATTCACAAAAAACAGTGTTTTTACGGTAGCAGTAATGCATTAACTTGCCATTCTTAAAAAATCAGTTTCTGCTTCAGTTTTGCACGCGTTTTTTGGTGAAATATTGGTAAGAATAGTGTAACTACGTGCTTATGAGAAAATTCTGGTTAAAACACTTTCGTTTACTTAGAACTAAAAGCATACGCGTTTGTATCCTCCAATCGACAATCAACATATTTCAAACATAAAAATGTGATATAACATTGTCGAATTACATATCCCACACCAAATTTGCCCAAAGTTAAGGAGGAAATATGCCAAAACCATGTTTGAAAAATATGATTCATTTACGGCACTCGAACATAAACCTAATGAGTGTGCGCGGATAGAATTTTAATAAATTTGCAACACCATCACAAAAAAGTATATATATATACATATATAAAAATACAAAGCCACGTCAGTGAGCCGCAGCATATAAGCTTCCATCCTCGAATGAAAAAATAGACAAGGAATAATAATAAGTTTTCTAACGCATGAAACGTGCGGTCGTGCCTTAATAGCAGCCCCAACAACGCGTTAGTTTCATCTGGGCACAATGAGGAGTACAATAGGTAATTTGGATGATATGCCAGCAAGCCCTGGCAAATTGGACATGAAATTATCATCAGCACAAAACAGCATGCCAGTGTACTATGTGGCGTCATCAAAATGGCACTGGCTATTATGTGCTTACAGTATAACAATAGGACTCGACGCAGAGAAGTCTCCCTTCACATTCATTTGCTGTCGAGACTTTGTACAGGGACTGTTTCAAGCCGTAATTTTTAAGACTTTCTCCCAAATTTTATCTACTAAAAAATTCAGAGCTTCAGTTTCCACACAAAAAATATTCAACGCTAACTCCCCCAAGGCTTCCTGCACGTATTACGTGTGCATTGCGCACACAAACATGCATACGGCAAGGGGAAAAAACTTATGATGATGACGTACACCATGCAACTCGCATCTTAGGATCCTTGTGACACCAACGTGGAGCCACTCTTGATACCGAGGGAGTAGGTACGTTTTCTTCACTTGGCCGTATTGCTCCTTCTCCAACCTCCACAGATCATGGAACCCATAACAGTCAGTTGTTTGCAAGTGAAAGCTAAGGTGTATGCACACACACCACCGCACATACACATATTGTGGTACTTGTATGCACTCCTGAGGGTGCCATAAAATACCCATGTTCGGGAATACTGTATCCTTCAGGTTATAACAAACACATTCATAACATTCATTCTGTTGAGACCACCACCAAAAATTGTGTACACACATGAGAGGAGAATAAGAAAAAAGCGAATGTTTTCCGTACATCAAGGCATAACGTATCTTGCCTACATACTTTAACGAGAAAAAAGTGAAAAAAACTCCCGCAACTGATCCAACTGAATATCCATTAAGAATTAAAAACATCCCACATAAATATCTTCTTCCGCTCCGTTCTGGCCACAAGGGAATACATTTAAAAAATGTAGCTACAAAAAGACCACCGTGTGGACTATATGCCTGCTGCGCTCAACCATTCCACAGAACTACTCCTTTCCATGCAATACCTTCCAAAATTATATTAGTTTGCCAGTACTTCCAAAACAAACACACTGAAGGATATCGTAGCCCACACATCCATGCGTTCAGCCAAGGTAGCCACTAATACCCTCCAAAGTACCATCCCAGTACCCCTCTGATTATGCTTATGGCCCCATCCTAACATAAACATTCTTGAATGTGCTCCTTCGACTACGTTTCCTGCGCATCATCTTCAGCCCTGCAATTTGATATGAGCTCATCTAATAAGCATATCGTAAGTACTCCATACACTTGCGTTTAGCAAACACCTTGTACTTGTGCTTCTTCATGAAAATGAAAGACACTGAACAGTGCTCTTTTAACTTTTAAAAAGAGTATACTATTAGACTCCCTGACTGAATTCCTACAACATACGATACGAGCCTTTATGGTACACTGGTATACCCCTTTGAAAAGTAAAAGTGACTACGAAACTTATGCAAACGTAAAGAAGTACGCAAATAGCGTATTCATGTTTCACTCGAAAATAGGTTTCAAAAAATCATTTTACTCCTATCTTTCGTTTTATGGTTAGTTTGTATTCTGAATATATATGCGATCTACATATTACATTTTTAAGATGAAACAAGTTTACCATCGGCATAGGACAAGGACTGCTTATAGAGTCAAGATCCAAGTGAAGTGAGTCAACGGCAGAGCCAATATCACCGAAAATGGAATAGATCGCTGATAGTGGTGGTTTATATGCTTGCATTCTTTACGTAATACCATGTCTGCGGCCGGCATGTACAGGCTGTTGTGGACGCTCTCCGGTCTCACAATAAGAGTAGCACACACCAGACCAGAAACCAAACCTAATGCATCCTCTGAAAACACAGTGTACAAGTATAAAAAGGGAAACCACAAAAAACTCGCAAGCTCGTGTCATAATTTAAAATCTTCCAGGAATCTATGCCTATTCCCCCTGCTGTATACACAGCGATCTTTTTCCATTTTCCTAGGCATGTGTTGCGTACGTATCATTCAAGATATTAGCGTAAATTTCAAAAGAGATTTATAAATTGGTTGCCGTCAGCTGAAGGGAAACATTGCTTCCATTAGACAGTCTAGTTGCCTTCAGCCACACGAGTACACCAAATATTGATAAAATGGATTTTCTACCTTTCTGGTTCCTGCTTTCACAATGTTCTATTGGCAAACTAAAATATTCTTTGGGTACCCCGCCGATATTTTCAAGTTGAAAGTTGATTAGAAATTTACAACTCAGATCACATGCCCAGAATAAGATGGAAAGTACACACAATTTTTAACTCTATAAATAATAATCACCTACCAAAGATGGATGGTAAATTTTACCTACGATCTCAGCATATGGTTCTACGATGGTTCTACGCATATAAGCATTTACAGGCATTGTACCCGTCTTTAATTCAACCGTCCTCTATGACAATACTTTTTCAATTACAAAAACAATTACCACACAAGAGACAACTCAGAGACACATAACACAGGTGCATAGAAGGGAGCGAGGAAGATGGAAAAGTTCGAAGAAGACATTTGTAAACAAAAGTCTACTTCTTTCTCTGAGACAAATGTTTCGAGCACGGCTGCTTCGTAAACTACTGGTATATTTAAAATTTACATCGCATTATCCTCATACACCCTTTTACAAATTTATCTTTCACGTTTCATGGCTCCCGGTAAAGGCGCTTTCCTTCCCCCTCCGCTCTTAACTCACTAGTTACTTACCAGTGAGGCACACGTAACTTCTTAATAGGTGTGGGGGAAGAAGATATTATAATATGGATGTAGACAGAGCGAGCAACTGAACAAAATAATATCATTTCGCCCTGTTTGCCTTTTTATCTTTCCATACCTTGAAGTCTGTTTTCCACTGGAACTGTTTCCATCCGTTGTGTTTTGTAAGATATGGCTTTGCGAGCTGGATTCAATAAGAAATGCAAGATTCACGTATGTAAGAAGTTAAGATCAAGACATTCAACCATGCCCGTTTCATCCCCTCCATCTATTACAATCTAAAAGTAAACGGATCCCCGGGGATCTCGATCTCAGGTGTTAAACGGGGAGCAAATTACATTTTCACAATTCCCTTCAAATAACATGCAACTTCAGGAACAGCTACAGGCGACTGAAAACGCCAAGTCGTGACTAACGTTAGTAATCCGTAACATAAAAGGAGCAGAAACTTGCTGATGCTACGAATGCAATGAGCTATCGAAATGTGCAATGATTGTTTTATTGCAATTGTTGAGCGACTACAAAATCCATGATCACCTGTCACCGTCACAGCACAATAAGGATGCACTTGTGTGAAAGTAGCAATGATGACTCAAATCGGTTTCTATTTTTATTATTTTTTTCATGGAAAATTTTAGGTTCAGTTTACTTCCTTCATTCCCTACGTGTACGTGATTCCATTTTTGCTTGAATGAGAATAGATTGCATGTGGGAGATGGGAGATCATGAGCATATATTTTCCTTTACTAACACATTCGGTTCTTTCCACAGATTATATTGTATTTTTAAGGCACAGGGTTTTCTAACATTATGAAAAGTGAAAGATTCATGTTTATTTTTCATACGGATGCGATACACACACGTGTGCACATATTACAATTAATTTCCATTATCAACGTGGCGGATTACTGTATTTCTCGCTTATGTTATACAATGCTACTAGCATGTAAAATGTTGCATCTCAATGAAACTGAAAATGAACACTTAACAACATACACACTACACTGGTCTCTCCACGACGGATATTAATATGAAAATTTAATTAACTCGAGACTTCTGCAGGTTTGGCTGAACGCAATTTTATGTCCCTTGGAACTCTGATACCTTGATTATCCCCGTTCGTTGCCGTTATGGTCAAAGAAGAAACACATGCAGTCCATGTCCGTGCATATCGATGCTCAAAGAAAGAGGCTGTTAATGGAATTCCTAACTTAACTATGATTGGCAATTAAATTTGTATTTATGTTTCAATGAAATATATAGTCAATTTCAACGTATGTAACTAGCATTTTCCGTAACATTTAATCGTTTAATCGGAACAATTTCTAACTAACAGCATGTCAAAGTTGCGAGATACATGTGCGAAGTTCAGATGCAAACAGATGAAAGTCATGAAATATCATCGACATAAAGCCCAGACAAGTTCTTTCATACTGGATAGCCCACGGAAGTTATGTACATGTAAATTTAAAATATTGTATTTAACATGTCCGAAATGAAAGTTATGATTTAAATGTTTATGCATGGTACAACAACCTGCACACAAGGTGAGCCCGGGTGAATGATAAACTCAACCCAGTAAAACTACTACCGATTTAAAATTCACGACCAATCATTGTGTACAAACATGTTTACTTTGGAAAACGTGTTAATTTTGAGAAAAGCTGTGTCAAATCATGTTTAATCTAGACAGAATGTTATCATGAGTGCTAACGAGTCTCAGTCCCAATACCAAAAGTGCAATACCTCGTGAATAAATAAGAGGAAAACCTGTAAAAAGCACTCTGTCAGATTATTGCGAGCGCAGAATGTTTTGGGTTGAGTACATTCACTGCACAAATCTTTACTTGAGCATAAGCACCCACGCAAAAACCTTGAGAGCGAAGTTAAAGCGTGAATACTAGCATTTCATAGACATACGACAGGCACAGCCGTATGGAAAGCCATTACAACTGTACTTGCTTCTGACTTACTTGAGAAACGAGGAAAGCGATACGAATAAGAGCAATTTAAAAATTCCAACCAGATGAAAACAGGATTACGACATTTTAGTGTTTAAAGCAATACTCCAGAGATCCAAGGAAAGACATTCGATTTCGCATTTTTATTATAGTCTCTCTCCTTGATGACATAGACAAATCGAGACTTAAACATTTTTTTCCGCGAGTGTGACAACGTACATTATATAACATCGACCCCTTTTCTTCGCTCAGTTTCAGTTTGCTTGCACTTGCACACCATAAAACACAATGCAATATACTGTGTAACGCACAGAGCAGCAAAAGCAATGAAATCTCATTTAAATCCTCTATTTATACACTCCATTTTATTTCATTTACTTGTGCCTAACTTGCGTGAAAATAGAATGTACAAACAGTAATTCGTTTTTGCTTCAGTTTTTTGTAACAAATACATTTGCTGCTTTGATACACTACTCAAAGTGTACGGGAGGAAAGACAACAAAGGCGTCTCCAGTGGGAGGATTTGATGTACAGAAGCAAAACCAACACCCACGAAATGTCTTCTCACTCACTCACTCGCGATCAGTGAAGTTGGATTCATGTAAATTGTAAATACCCTGTTTCCAGCCACGCTCATTTCATACATCAGAGACGATGTAATACTCTGTTCACAAAGTCAGAAAACTTCGTCACCTCACAAAGCTAGTTATTTCTTGCTCAACCTGCTTAGCATGCATATCAGACGTCGCTTTCCACTGATATCCAATGTGAATACGAATGCATGTACAAAAATACATATTAGCACTTGCAACATAGTTTTTTAGCTGGAAACACCACCATCATATTCACTAACATTCTTTCGAAATTCATGTGTGTATATCTTATTTGGGAAATTTCCTGTAATAATATTATGTATAAAAGCAGAGTCAGCACACTTGTACTTGTAAGTTGTACCACAGGAAGAAAGAAAATGTTGAAAATTTTAAGATTTTCACTCATGCACATAGCCAACCATGCCATGCACCGGCATCCAAAACACCTCAACACAACACGATCTGTTTTGAGTGAAACAGACAGTTTTTGGCTAGCGGGTTACGACAATAAGAAAAAGCCCAAATTCAACAGTGCGGAGAAAGAGCATCACTTTTATGCGTTGCACATTTATGCTACAGCCACCTCGAATTCACAACTTCTCAGTGAGCAACACTGACCAATTTGAATCCTGAAGAAGAACAAAAACGAATCTGGAATTTTAATAGTGCGGAAGCGTGAATCCCTACGGTATTTCAAGAAATGGAATTTGCAGTCTGTGTGTAGTCAGATTTCATGCACGAATGAAAGAAATACGAAAATACAACCATGAAACTGAATCTGCCTTTTCTTTGCATGAGTGTGCAAGGACAAGGAGAATGTCGACGCACACCATATTCTACCATACATACAAAATAAGATGAAGCATTTTCTTCCACCCATGCACTCGCGAGAAAATAGAAAAGACCCTCTCCACTTTGTCTGAGAAGTCTTATACAATCCTAATGAAAAAGAATGAGGAAATCAAACACCAAGCGGTCACTGTCATTCATGTTATACATTCTGCCAGTGCCATCACATCAAACTTTGTCGACTCGCTCGCCACATCACGATCCTATAACACACACATCTATCTAAACACGAAAATATCATCACATCACCACATACATCATATAATACTGACAACGCACCCTACGTCGATATTAAATACCATATCAAATGCTGGAGCACATTCAGAAATCCCCTTCCGTCCTCTACAACAGCCCTTCTGTCTATAATGTCATGTTGTGATTGTAATATCCTTCGCTTGCTCCTCTTGAGCAAGATAACAATTTGCCCCTCTCAGTTGGTGAAGGCACTTTTTACGCACCGTAATAATATATGAGCTTATGGTCGTATTGTGTAGTGGTAACGAGTATCCGTATTAGTATGAAAGAGCGAAAGTTGTTTTTATGCTTGAAACTTGTCGACGGCAATCAAGAAAACGATAAAAACTTTGTTCATCGATACACAAGCCTCGAACTAATTCTGTTTGAGTCGAGATGTTAATAGCGATAATACAGATATGTACTTTTGCCTTCTGGAAATAGCCGTCTTGCATAAACAACAAATACGAGCGTTCTCGTACAATCATATTTGTATATATATCCATACTGAACAATAAAGCGAGGTGTGACAAATTAAGCTACTACATCGAATTCCAACATGCTACATTATATACATATGTTCAACATTCTGTCATTAAACATAAAAAACTCAAGTGCTCCGTGGAACTGTTTTTCTCGTAGGCGTGTATTCCCATTCCGTCAAGAAACATAAAAAGTACCAGCAAGATCATATTCTGTAGTTGTAAGTATAATTTGCTTGTTTCATCCAAGCTCATTTAAACTAAACTCGAGTTAGGAACATATATACCCCCTATGGCCATCAAGGAATTCTGTATGAAGCAATTCAATTCTTTTGAATCACCTTTTTTCGGCAACATAAAAAGGTAGTTTGTAAATGGTAAATGTAAGGTGTATGGAAGTAAGCAGGAGAAATATAAGGAAATATCATCCATATTTGGGTGCACAACCAACTTGCCATAATGGTTTAATCTTCTGCTTTGCTCTAATGTTCCATAAAAGTCAGCCATGATGCAAGAATTATAATATTCTCTCCATTCCAAAATAGCGCAGGTTATTTTTCAATTCTGTATCTGATGTCGATGAAGCCACAATAAATATTACATAATGTATCTGGTGTAATATAACTGTCTTCAGTAACCCTTACACAGCCACACGGGTCTAAAATGCATTTAATTTCAATTTCCCCCATGAGCCAAGCACACCTTATATCCAAGCTGACAGCATTATGGATTCCAAAATTGGCTCCTACAGCATTCAAAAACCCTCCATTTTTGGTAGCGATTCTTTAGCGCACCATTCCATATACCAAAATATTTCTGGATCTGTAAAATTCTGTTGTAACGTATGCATTACAGTTTGCTTGAAAAAATGAAGATTTTATACCAATACTTTCGGTAGCAAATGTCACTTAAAACTCTTCCCTTTTGTTTGTACTGTTATCTTGTAACGGAATGGTTGTAATGGATTTTTAATGGGAACTTGGAGTTCCGGTTGGCACCAAAAACCAAAATCTTTACATGCAAAATAAACGTAATTTAAGTGCTGAAAAGGTATGAAATGAAAGATGGTAAATCACAATATTTATCAAGGCAGTCATAACTTTCATTAACTTTTCAGATATTATCCAAAATGCTTGTGACATTAAATTCAGGAATTCGTGTGTTACGCTACCGAAAGTATTTCTTACCGGTGATTTATTGCATACAGTTTTGGCCTGCGGTCGACGTGTAATTGTATGATATTCGACATATTCCGACCTGGTAGATACAAGAACGCGAACAAATCGTGACTTGCAATGTACACTGCCATGTAGAAGTATACCAATACAGCCGAATCTTCCTAGATTATTTTTGCTTAAGTATAAGTATTATGTTGTCTATATGCTACCAACAACACATGTCTGCCGCTTCGCCGAAATCTTCCTTGAAGTTTGCAGAACGAGTTGACAAATTCATTAGAATTTGCAGAAGACAAGAGCTTTTTACTCCAGTCCACTAGAGGTAAAGAGGCAAAGTTTTTGATGCACTCTAAATGTAACAAAAAAGCGTTATAGTAGAGTAGTGAAGTCAATCAGATCAACTTAACCCATGAAAATGTCCTGAATGATACAGCGAAAGGGTTCAACAATTTTCTATAATTTGGAATGGTGTACTGCAAGACTGATATATGATTCGGGAAAGATGAAAATGTAGCATTCAGTAGGAATATAGTTTATTTTATAAGGTTCCACTCCATCATATAGTTACTGTCCTAAAACATCTCAAGTGGTACCTAGACTTACTATAATTTTATCTGCCAGCATAGATACGTACTTTCACTTTCCAAACAACTTTCTCCGTTCATTAAACTCAATATCTCAATAGTTGTTCCCATCGGTACTTGAGAGAACGGTTCAATGAACAATCAGCAGATATAAATCACCAATTTAATCAGGAAAGTCGCTTCTCTCGAATTGGTCATGTCATCCCTTTTCATCCCAATGTGGAGGTAGACACTCATGGTAGCATTTCTTATGGGCCATGTTCCAGAGACATTAAGTTTCGCTGTCATAAAACACTCGACCGCCGACGTGGAAGCTGCATCATTGCTAAAGTACACTATGGGAATCCGAGAGAATGTTTCACCAAAAACCACGACTTTTCCTCTTTCAACCTTACCGAATTCCAATAACAACAGAATGCATTTAAAGACAGGGGCAGCGCAGCATTAAGACATCGCCAAGTATATTCCGTACTAATAGGATTGCACAATTGCATCTTCCAACAGTATTTGATTTCCCATTCTTTACTCTTTCGCTACCACTTTCCCACCGTTTCCACATCATATTACCCACTCCATTCTTTCACTTTTTATATGGATTTCATGGGCAAAGTAATAAAGATGTGAGCGTAGGCACGGCGGCACACCAGGGCAGGGCACATGGGTTTTTCATCTAATTCAAGTATCAAAATCGAACCGTTTCCCTCCATTTATAACCTGACGTATAGGTTAAAGTAATAACATCACCTCGTTTTCTCCGTTGCTCAAAAAGAAGTTTCTTAAGTTTCATGGCATTCTTAATTTGAAAACTGTGTGGCATCATATGCTGCATACAATGATGATGGTTTTCTCAAAACCACAAGATGCGAAACACATAAGAGCCACAAAAGTCGGACCATAAATGACTGGATATTTTTACGACTTTTGCTTTACGGTCACTTTCAAGTACATGCCATCATACTAACCACCAAGGCGTAGCGTGTACATTCATCCATTCTGGCTCGTCTTCCAAGTCGAGACTTTCCACACTCACACAAAAGGGATGTGGCCATCTTAAAACTGAAACTAGCGTTCTAAAACACTGCCTAGCAAGTTTGTAGCCTTTTCATCTTCTACGAAAGAAAAAAACTACTACTGCGTGACTATGGCCCACAGGTTGTTTGTTTGAAGGAACTCCAAACTTGTTATGCCGCATCCAACTTGCCTCATAAACGATCTTTTATGATTTCCTTCAACGCTGCCTCATTCCAGGGCGCTTTGCAAACACTTAGAGCTATTTTTGTTCGCCATATAGTCGACCGCAGTAGGCAAGGCTGAAAGCTACAACTCTGGCTCAAAGAGGTTCCAGCAGAAAAAGGCTTGCGTAGCTTTTTGCTACGGCCAACTGCACTCAAGCAAGCAATCTGGAAAGAAGATTGGAAGGTCTTAAGAATGTGCTCTCTTATGACTGCTTTGCTAATTTAATATAGCAAGTTTCGTACTAATTATTTTTAAGTTGATTAAATAGGTATCACAGCCACGCTCAAGTACGATGCGTGCGTGCACGTGAAGCCACAGGCGACGTTTCTCATGCTTCTGGCAGAGAAAAATGAAGCTGAAGGCACACAACTTTTATGATGTATAACCTACCTCGGTTTCAGACAATTACCAAAAATATTAAAGATACTATAAAAGTAGGTCAGGAAAAGCTTCATTTTTTTCGCTAGAGCTTCTTGTGCAATATAAGTTTGTTGGGCTCACTTAACTGTGATCTATATGGAAGAGCAATGGGCACATATTGGCGAAGAGCGAAGACATGCCAGTTAATGTTCCAAAGGAGTTTTGAGCACAAACAAATGTAAAGCTGTGCCAAATTAAATAAGTCAAGGTTTGTAGATGGGATCAAAACAAAATACTGTAATTTCAATCTAAGTATACGCCATACGCATATGTGCCCGCCCGTATCAACATCACCACTTTTGCATAAGGTTTTAGTAATATCCCCAACTGTTTAAGGGATATACTCTCGAATTTCCAAGCTGAAATTTCTTTGCTCCCAAAAAAAGTAAACGCACGTACATAGTTCTGGACAGCCTACCTATCTTTGTGTATCTTTGTAGCATAAATTGGCACTTGGTAGCGAAACAATTCGCAGCTGGAGAAGACCTCGTCGTCACGAAGCTATGTTACCTAAAACTTTGTATAAGTTACAAAAAGAAACAGAGAGTGGAATAATTCAATTAAGAGCAAGTGCCCACTTGGTTTTTTTCTCGCTCTCAATGGTGTTGTATTCAGTCAGACTTGATGCGATAGCACAAAGAACAAATGAAAAAGGTTAGTGTGCAGTGTCGAGAATGACAACGGCACACAATGTGAATGACACCACTGCTGACAGTTCCACTCGTACGTACAATGCAAAGAGCACACTCCAACCAACTAATTTAAGTGGCTGTAAAAGGGGATTACAGCGTTTAGATTCAATAAATTCTCTGAAATAATACCTAGTATAATAACAGTAATAATAATAATGAAATGATTCCATTCTGTCAGATTCTGTGGAATTCCCTGTAAGATAAAGCCACGGTATAAAGAAGTGAATTTCGTATGAGAGAAGGCAACTAACATTATATTGGCGTTATAACTTGTATTGCCGTTTTATGCAGAAGCCCGCACACACACGCAAGCAAACTTGGCACAACTCGTTATGAAAGGGGTCGCGTTGTGAAAGCAAAAAAGGATAAAATATCACACGAGACTGGAAATCTCAAGATTTCTCAGAGACAAAGAGAGAGAGAGAGAGAGAGAGAGAGAGAGAGAAACTTGGGCACAATTCAGAGAAATGAGATGAAAGTTAAGCCCATTGACTTTGACTGTCCTTTGTGACTACGAAGTTCACATGAATTGCCGCTTAATAAATCTTGACACCATATAGCCATTTTGATTTCCCGTTTGCCTCCCACCCCTTAAACGTCCTACTGTGTGCGTGCATATATTACAATGATGCATCTGATTTCCTTGTCATATGGAGACCCCAAGAGGAGCACGAAATGTGCGGTAATATCACTAGAAACAATGAAGTTTAATGTAAATCACCAATGCGCAATTTAGAATTAAGTCCATTCTTCAAGCTTAAGATTCCACGATGTCACTGTTTGGAAACTCAGGGGATATTCATAATGTCAGCACGATAAAGGTCAATCCGAGTTTCCCACCAGTATACTAACTCCAACCTCCAACCCTTACTTTTTGAGCAGACTTCTGTTACAGTTGGCTTACCGTGCCACGAACTTTCATCGACTCAAACAAGATTTAGTCTGATAAGTATATTGCATTCCTAAACAAAACAAATGGTAAACTGAGAATGCAAGCTGCAACCTCTCAAGATGAGGGGAACGTGTGGAAGGGAAGGCACGCACGAAGACAGAGAACGGAAGAAAGCAAAGTTATGTAATATATGCTTACAATTATTATATCGAATCTACTTAAAAGCGATGTGTAGGAGGGCACACTGAAGGATGTTGAATCTCTTTAAACTGCCGGCCGACATGATTAGGGGGTGCAGCAATGACTCTCTCACGTACGGCAGCAGCACACACTCGTGAGCTGAATGGAGGCGAAAGGAAAAGAAAGTTTTCCCCTCACTAGTTTCATTCTTTGCTCGGCAAACATTGAACCTTTTTGCGGTGAGAAAATTTCATAATTGACTCATAAATCAAATTCTTATGAGTTAAGTTGGGTTGAGCGTTGAGCATGATCACAGCCTTTTCTCACATACATTAGTTTGACTCCATCTATCCCCTTCATGCTCCTCATACATGTAATCTCGTGTAAGAAAGCGTGTAACTCTACCCCGGAGTACACATCTCAAAAAGGTATGTTGAACCATAAACTCGAAGGTCGGTACAAGTATGGAGTGCAGATATTATTCGCATAAATCTCACCAGACGACAAGAAAATGCGTGAAAAAATGAAATAGACGACATTTCCCCTCCTTTCACTTCAAGCTTTGCAAATATTTCATCTCGAGTATTTTTCTTCCCACTTTCGCACATAATTTTTTCAATCGGTTTTTCCACCACACGACACAAAAAAACTCGCTCAGCTCTCACATTCCTTTCTAACAACACCGCACCACAGTGAAAGTGTAGCAGTCACAAGTTGTAAGCCAAGCCTTGATGACTATTTTATACGATTCACGCGGATTTCTTTTCTCATGCGGAGCACCCGCTCCTGATAAAATAATGCCCATCATCACCATAATAATATTATTATTATATTCAGCCACCATCATCATCTATTACAACGACTCTGCAATGTCTACGTCTAGAAAACAACTATCATGAATGAAGCTGCCCTTGAAGAGATCTGCTCCGTTGCTTCAAATGTATTCCCAGAGCAATATTGTAACACTCAATGTGAACAAGTGAAAATGGAAAACGCTTTTCCTGTCTCCTCTTCACCCTATTCTAAATTATGTAAATATGTAAATAACATGGACATTAACGGCTTTTCAACTCTAGGAATGTCTAGGAATGATGCTTTTGATGCAGTCGTGCGTTTGTTTACAAGCTTAACAAATCGGCATTAGTAAATGGAATATTATTATACAACTGTCTGGACTAACGTTTACTTACGCCATGATTCTGACAGAGTATCGGAATTTAAAGGTAGGTACACTTTAGGTTTTTAATAACATTACATAGTTTCAAATACTCTATTTCAATGAAATGATAGAGTGTGGGCTTTCATAAATGAAACAAATTCACTTGTACCCAAGTGAATCATTATCCTACCCCATGACCATGCCAAAATATACTTTCAAAACTCCTGCATTCCATTTTTTAAATTTTAAACAGCAAATGCTCAACCAAGTCAACAACTCTTTGCCTCACTAATTTTGCCAACATTTATTTTCGTTCATAGACCAATTTTTATAGGCCTACTCAATCATATAGATAGATACGTGAATCATGAATGAATCGTTCGGTATAAAATAAAAATATGGCTATACAAATAGGAACAAAATGTATTGAACTAATATGTTGCTTCCTTGAATGTTTTATACGGTTCACTACCCAATTCACTATGGCCAGCGTGTCTATGCAAGTGTGAACACAGCAGAAACAGGACCAAAAACAGTAACTTTAAATACTACACTGGCCCAATACACCTACACATATGCACAATCTGTAGCTCTACAAACAATTTTGACTATTACGTACGAAACTTCGCTTTGACTCATAGTCTAGCCACACAAAGATGCAATTTACATTCAAGCAATAGTATAGTATATAAAGAGCGACGTACTTCGTGGGATGTTTCCACCAAAGCTAGCATGCATGTCAAGTAATCTGATTTGTATAGTTCATCAATGAATGACATGAATTTAATTCGTTCATTTTATTTTCAGAACGTGGGGAAAAGCAACATTTGTTATAGAATATAACTCTGAAATGGATGAATAACATTTAGCATGGTGTAAAAGCATGCACAAATTTCCACAACTAGGGTGAGGCAAAAATGTACCAACCACAAACCTTTCTACTAGAACATATTACTCCATTAATTTAAAATTGTAGACCTCCGGTTACATTTTTAAGCTTGAAAGCATTTTCCATTATTGCAACTCCAGTCCCGTAAAGCATATAACCCAGATGAAAGTTTATTTTTTGAGAGCAAACATTTGCATCATGATTTACGCTTAGAAACACAAGACAACGCAGCTTGTTTTTAAAATACCTTTTGCGGTATTTCTGGCATATGCCACTGCAGTACACTAAACTTTGTTGTCTGCAATGCACCGAGTGCATGAAATACTGCTATTAGTTATATAGACGTATTAAAATACAAGGCACAATAGCCATCAAAATCTCCCAAAATAATATACCTCCAGTCTTCAGGGCATATTGAAACTGTATCACCAGTTCCGATGCACAAATGTATTTCCAACAAAATATCACGCTTTAGGTTCAATCGATGGAACTTTTTTCATTAAACTTTGCTACACGTGCATATAAAAGACGGTTTTCTGCATAAATCTACCAATTTACATACCAAAAGAGCTATTTCTTTTTAGTGTGAATTATAAACTACAATGATATCATTTATTCGTTCACCTTGACTTGAGGAAGCAACATTCAAAATACTGAAAGCACGAGACCATGAAAGAAAGCGAAAATCCTTCTTTCTCTTTACAAAAAATAATGATGCTGGCAGTATAAAATGTATAAAAAGTATAAAAACTCGTTCCTTTTCCCCGAATATGCATAACCATGCATTGGTGCATTCCAAAAGGTAGCATGAAATGAAACTCGTTTTCTGACTACACATGAAATATTCCCAAGATAGATTTCTGAATGTTTTGAATTAAGGCAGGCATCTCTCACAAAATTGCCCAGAGACGATACTCCATGTTTTCTCTCATAAATGCTCAGAAACTTAAACCCTTCTTATTCAAATACAGTGCAGGCGGAAGATGAAGCGACATAGCCTTTTTCCATTATGGAAATTTGCAAGTCAATGAGTCAGAGAAAAGCTGAGGATTATTATTAGCTGCCTTGCCTCGTAATTGCAAAGGAAAGAATTGCGCATGATTCTCCCCAATGATATTAATAATAACTGCTCGCTTCCGTCTGTGCTACTCAGCATCAACTCAAACAGAAGTGAAACAAAAGAAGGACAAAAGATATAAATACAGTGTTTGTCTTTCTTTCTCTTGGCCCTAGAAAAGGGAGATACTCACAATCGGAGCTGTTGTCTTCTCACAAAAGGTAGCTTACAAAAGATTTGATTAATGAATGCACCAAACATTAACATTGTAAGATAAACAGTGTCATCCTGAATCTTTCACTTCAAATGGTCCACTTAGCTCACATTAAAATCATGCAAGCAATTCGAATGTACCATATCCAAATAAATTAACAAATATGTTGAAGAAGGGCTTTTATATTGATTTGATGTAACCAAATGTTTATTACACACTACTGCTGGCTGAAACGCTGAAGAGAGGAAAGAATTCAGATATGTCATCCAACTTACAGGGGATACTATTGTTAGCAATAAACAATAAATATTTTGGCTATAAAGCATGGATCAATGAACACAAAACTTTTTACATAAAGTGCTTTGTTTACACTAGACGAGTTTAGCCAGACATAAAATGAACTTATGTTATTAACGAATAAATTAATAGCACAATAAGCTGCTGCCCATTTCACTTCTAAAAGAAAGTCATCTTACTGAAATCTATGAATTATGTAACCTTTTTTCGCTTTTTTCTACCTAATACAAGCATCCTTGATGTGATACACACATATTTTATGACACGTAAATAAACTTTCATCATTCTATGTAGATGCAGATGTAGTAAGGTTATAGGTTGTTAATATCTCGTCTTCGTCGATGTTAGCGTTTTGATTTTATACTAAAAGTATATAGCCATACATACGCAGGTCGAATCATGTATGAAATGTAAGATGAGATCCACTACTCTCTATAAATTCTTTACTAGTCATAACCTCCATCAAATATAATGGAAGATGAATAATCATATTATCTGCCAGCCAACTGAGCCAACTTCCCGAAAAATTGGATTCATGTACGAGTCATGCCATGCTGTCTTACCCATTTTCATTTTATAAGTGAAGTCAGCCAAAACGGCAGTTGACACTTGAATCCGCAATATAAAATAGTTTGCTTGCAGACCTTAGCCAGATGTTCTACTTCATACCGTGAATTGTCCTAGTGTTGAAGGTCATTGCTGCATGACGATCGATAACTAATACAGGGCCTTTCAGATACTCCTTGTGGTTAAACGAATATACAGACAATGTTTGCGTATGTTTATATTAGTATATCAAATCAGAACGTCGTCCCTACAGCGTATCATGCAAAACGTCAAAAAGCAATAAACTGGAACTTCCCATTTGGATAAGCGCCAGGTTACTCCATTCCATGCGTCAGTGTGAATATTTTGAGATATTTGCAATCCATACGAGAAGCACAAAACGGTGCTTTGATTTGAGCAATTTAGTCCCGAAGACGGTACATTTACTTGATATTGAGTAAGTACCAAGATTTGGAATAAATTTCCGTCGGCAGATTTCACGTTGACTTTATCACTGCCTCCTAAAATGCTAGGAAGAGTACTGAATGTATCTTATATTCTAACTTCAATAGATCAATAGTTCAATCGGTTCAATCTTCATCGTAGATCACTCTTTAACATGGTCAATTACAGTATGGTAAAATGCGACCAGACAAGTATATAAAAATCAAATGCGTCAAATACAAAACTGTAAATTACAATTTTTCAGCAACAAATTTATCTGTTTGAGTATTATGAACTTACCTGTTTGTTCTTCGTCATGTTTGTTGGATTTATAGAACAATGTAATGAAATGCCACAGTGCCCAGCTAATAGAACACTTATATTGATGCTGCAAATAGTCCAAGGCAGTCACAATCCGTTAACGAATTGAAGTTTTCTTGCGACACACCACTAACACGAGATGACAACCTTCGACAGAATGAATAGTAGTATCCTTTTTCCTGGACTTTCGCACACTACACAAATTTATGCATACAATACGTTTCGCAAACGTGAAACATGGAAAATTCAAGAATTATATAAGGTTGTTTGCTTTATACAAGAGTTTTAGTAGGGCCTGCTTTCACTAATGCTTTCACAGTTTGGAGTATTTATTATTGAGAAGAAATTGCACGAAAACTTCAAAAGAGAGCTAATGTGTTTTTACTTTTTTCCTCTTCCTGCCTGACACAACTTGCAATGTTTTTTAATCAATTTTGTATGCTGAGAGAACCTTGTGATACAATTTATGTTCAGGTATGTTAGCTAAATATATTTTGTTGACCAGAGACCAGACAAGTTTACCAAAATACTTCACTGTCCAGTGCATGTATTGCGTTTTGTGGGCCACAAATCGTGTGTACATTACACAAAATATTGACTTAACATGTAGGGTCAACAAACGATAAGTGAAATAGACAATAGATCGAGCACACTGGTAAGATGGTTCGTTTAAGGAACTAAACCATTGATTAAATGTGAACTGTAATGGACATCAAAAATTGTTTTGTCAGAGAATTAAAGAGCAATACAATTTTACAGCGTTTATATACAGAGCCACAGCACAGCGAACTTTTCACGTCTTCCTTTGCACAGAAAATGGTAATGTGATTTGACGAAGTGGAAATCGGCAGCAGCGAGCTCCAGAGCCCCGTTGTTCTTCTGTGTGTGCCAGTCAGCACTATGACAACACGCGGAATGACTCACTCCGTTTATATATATTTCACATTCAGTGAGGAGCTAGGCCAGCAGATTCGGATTCCTTTCGCCTGCTCGTAACTTGAGCTTCGAATGCCGTTTCGTACCCCTTTCTAGTGCTTGCTCCAATGCACCATCGCATTATTTTTTAAAGAGTAGGCAGCTACCAGGAAGGAAAAAAGATGTGTAGAAGTCGTGCTCAAGTTCTCACACGACGGTGTGTGCAGTTAGTTGCATCTTTCTCATGCTTTACACTCATGTCATGCGATGCCAGACCTTTCTATTCCAGTGAAAAGGAGAAAGTGAGACTCTTGAACAAGCCAAAAACAATAATTGTATGGCGGTCTTCAGTCAGAGTGAATGGGTGCACAGAAAGCAGATTGTAACGCAAACGTGAGTTTTTGGAAGTTATTGAAATTCTTTGGTAGCATAAAGTACATACATTTCACAAGGCTCACTGTACTACCCTGGTTCTGTCGGCTCATGGAGTCATGGAAGAAATTGAAAGTTGCTCACACAGCGTCAGCATGGAGTTTACTTATAACTTGGACTGCGGATGGAATTTATCAAGGCATGCACAACACGAACATACTAATAAACACTTTGTACAACATGCACTTCAGTTCCGAATTTAGGGCAAAATATGAAAACGGATGTCCCATACGTTGTTTACTGAGAACTCATAAATGTATAATAGACTTTCACTACTGTGTGCTCTGAATCCACGCTACGCCACACAGTACAATGGCTGATACAAAAAATCAGAACTAATGAATAATGAAATCTTAATGTTCACGTAAATGCAAAATATTGCCCAGGGATTGAGAAAAAAACGAAAAAGCAATGGAAAGCATATAGAATTTTGAAAAGGAGAAAGTGCATTATAGTAGTTGAGAGTTGCATTGCTAACGCCGACACGAAGGTAGAATGTAGAGTACAAAATGCCACCAAGTAGAAAACAATCCCGAGAAAATTCCAATTTTATTGAATAGCTGCACATGAATAGTGCAATTTATCCTATTGTCAAGTCCTCTCATGAATAAGAAATACTCCACGTTCAGAAATAATCAGAAAGCTGTCAAGACAAATGCGAAAATGTAAACGAGTTGCACCTTTACGAATATATACTTATCTGTATTCATATAAACGTAAATCAATAAAACTTAAGTTAGCGCCAAGCAATGTACGACCAAAAGTATGAGCTATACTACGCTGGATAAGTTTTTAGACTTGCTGGTTGAATTTTTTGAGCTGAACTTCCTTATGCTTAACGCTAGACCTTTATATTAACTGTTTTTGAAAACCGAAGAAATCGGCGGTCTGTCATATGCCTTGGTCTTATCAAGCACAATCGAGATTGTACACAACGAACGCTTATGTATGATGATATCCAACATTAAAACTGTGAACACTGTGTAGTGCTACAGATTTTTCTAGCAGCCTGTTTGGTACGGACCTAAGATTATTCGCTCGAGCACTTGAGAGGCCGTTGAAACCTGATGCATACACTCTCACCGTGCACATGTGAAGATTTAAGTGTGCGGATTTCCCTTTTCCATCCCTAGTTCCACCGTTTTAACACACATGAATAATGAAACCAGTGTGAAAAAGATTGGTGTCTCTTCCGTGAAAAATATCTTCCACATCCATATTTGCTTTTCACCAGAAGCTAGATATGATTTAAAGTTGAAATAAAGCTTCTGGGAAAGTATAATTCTCAATGAGGAATGTGAAAGAAAATTTCTCACTTTTTCTTTCATAGCTTCAGGGTGGTGGAGCTCCCCTTTTACCGAGCATAGCAGGAGATATGAAAGAATTGGATGGGTTTGAGTCGAACAGTGGAAAGATTTCATGAAGATGAAGAAGACAAGACATGCAGCAAGTTGTGTCTCCGACTTTCTCTATCATCTGCGTCTCCAACAGAGCTCCATGCATTACATTAGCATTTACATAACTAGACATGGAGGATTTACTTCCCCGAAATATTTTGTTGCATCTTCTCTCACTTCTCCACTATATACATTTATATGTATGTACATACATATATCTATACAGCAAACCCACAATCTACATTACATAGTTTGGCCGAGGGCGTTTCGAGGTAATAAAAAGACGCAAAGTATTCGGAATCTTCTCCGCTAAGTAAGTGACTATATTCACACTTCCCTCCAAAAAACCGTAGTAAAACTTTTGGAATAGAAATGTGCAATGAAGAGATTGAATAAAAAAGGGTCTAAGTTGGCACCCGATTCCCAGTTATGCCAATTGTCATGTATCTGCATAATTGTTAGATATGATATTTATATGATGTGGACTACGTGCAAGAATCATGTCTCCTGCAC